>JARHVA010001320.1:3340000-3611325 GCA_037957365.1 Torreya grandis
GCTCCAAAAGATCCCTTAAACATAATGCCACTAAATTAATTCCCTTCTCAAAATGCTGGCACTCTCTAATAAATTTAGAGCTTTTAAAAATGTTGGAAGGCTATAAAAAGGGGATATTACAAGTCTTCCATCCCCAAGATTGTTTATCCTCAAGCAAACATAAATAAATATCTTATTAATCCCAATGAAGTTCCAGGATCCCAACCTAATCTAGGAGTTCTATTTTCCATTATATGATGTATCAAACCTAAAAATGGCCAACCAAAAGTGAATTGATCTACTACAATACATCTACAATGAAAAGCTCCTCTACTCCCTCAACCAACAAAGCATCAATTCTCTGCAAGTAATTAGCAAGACATTCCAAATTTATATTTCCACTACTATGATTCCTTGCATGATTACTGAGTAATTAACCAACTCTACCATTATTTTGTTGTGCTACTTTGATATAAATATTGAGTTTATCATAAGACCTTATAGCTTAAATATTCAACACTAGGAAGAACACAACCAATTTATGAATCATGATATTATTCATCTCCTTGAGAGGATTCTATATAGTTTGATACACTCATGTAATATTCATCACTTGAAGATGCATATTAAAATTAAAATTCATCATCATCTTCTATTAAGACATTCTCTTGATGTGTATTCTTAAGTTCCACTTCATTTGTACTTTGCATTGAGGCAAAGCTCTCATACTCAGATTTGAAATTGCTGGAGGTTATCTTTTTTTATTATGCCCATACTCTAAGAAAATATGTAGTTGTTCTTGGGACAAATCTTCTTGCACATACTTGATCATTCACTTGCACATCTTCTTCAAAACAAGAATATTCCCATGCTCTATTATCCTCTCTTGTCTCCTTTTCAACTTGAAGACACTTACCCAAAGATGAACCTACACATTGAAAAAACACGTTATGGGAAATAAAATATGATTTTTCTTCAAATTGATTCCCTTTTTGTTAGCCCCATGCTTTCTTCCTCTTCTCTTTGAGATTCTACTACACCAAACACTTTTTTTGGTTTTTCATTTTTAGGAGCAATATGAGCTTCAAAATCAATATCTTCATTATCACATTTTATCCTTTGGGCTCATCAACATTATGTTGGAATAAATAGGTGATATAAGTCACTAATTCCTCTGCTTTGTTCTTACATTGGTGACTAGGCCCCCAAGATTCCTTGCATAAGAAGAAAATATTGTTTCTTCTAAGCTCATTTTTGCTACTAATTTTCTCTTTCACTAGTTCATGACTCTCCTCTTTTATTACAAGGGCTTCTCATGGTTTTAAAAAAACTTTCTTCACTTCCAATTCCTTGGGAACTCCTAACTTATCCTCTTTCCTTCTTAACCTTCTTATGTAATTTGTAAGGCCTTTTTTAGGATTCACTATCACAAATGACTTTAAAAATTAATCAAAGGAAACTTTACCTTTGAAATAAATAGGTGATTCATGATACAAATATATAACTTTGGTGGCTTCTAGTTCATAGTTTACCTTCTCCTTTTATACTTCTTATCTTATTTTTATGTTGATTTCTTCAAGCTGATCCTTAGCTCTCTGTTGCTTTTTATGTATCTTCATCAACACCTATTGGATAGGATATATGTATTCTAAATTTGGTAAGAACTTGGGAAGTTGTTACCACTCTATGTTTCTTACATATCTATCAACAAATAATTCTTCAAACATAAACCCTTTCAGGCTTGAAGGATACATAACTTTGATACCACTACAATATCCCCAAATAAGAATATTTCTAAATCTTAGAATTTATTAAAATTTCTTCAAAAATACTTAATATAATGGAAATACTAAATAACACATACAATATTGAATATTAAAAACTCAACTATATTCTTATTTCAATACTGAATACTACATAAAAAAATTACAAATGCTGATTTACAATAGCAAACACTTACAATAATTTTGTGTAAATGAAATCTGGATCTTTTTTGAAGCACAACTATAATTCCTCGATGGAATCACCTCATATGAATAAGAGGGTTTTAATTTTCAAATTTAGAATGGAAACTAAGAGGGTTTTCATCCTCCCAATCTCTAAATAGCTAAGGGTTTTCATCCTTGGTTAGGAAAGATTGAACACATTTTCAAACCTCACAAATGGGGGGGATTTAGATAATAGCCAAGAATGAATTTACAAAGGAGAGAGATCCTACTTATAGAATTTACATAGATAAGAGAAGAGATGAGAGAGAATATGGCACCACATTTCCATGTGGGCATAGTAATTCCATGTGAAGTGTTGTCTTGTTGTGCAAGTAAGTCAAAAAAGAGAGCATCAAGATAGACAAGGTTAGCCACCCCATGTGACTCCAAATTTGGTAACCCACCTTCACACATGTGAGTAATAGTGTGGTACTTATCTCCATACACAAATATTCAAAATATGGATCTCATATTCAACCCTACTTTTATATTTGTCTCCCACCTTCCATGTGACCCCAAAAATGGTGCCTCACTTCCACATGTGAGCCAAATCTATAATATTGAACTCTTGTCCTTTTCTCCATGTGCACTTAAGATTCCCAAACTAGATTCAATCATATTTTTGATTTCTTTTTCATGCCAAATTAATATTACACCTAAGGGTGGCACCCCAACTATTTACCTTTGTCATCATTCAATCATGTGAATCACAAAAGATAAGAAACCTATCTTTTAGTGAAATCTATGCCCCACTCTTTCAAATCAACCTTTTATCCATGCAACATTCCCTATGGGTCATGCCACAACCACATCACTCCAATTCCATCTCATCACTATGTAACATCACCATTATGCCACATCACCACTATGCCATATCACCATGCATAGTTACTATTAATAATCATGAATAGTACCCATGAATAGTAATTTATGAATAGAATTCTCATTCTTAAACCAAAGCAGTGTATGAGCTCCTGAAGATCCCCTAAACATAATGCCACTAATTGAATTCCCTTCTAAAAAAGTTAGCACTCTCCAAAAATGATAGAAGGCTATAAAAAGGAGACATTATAACACTAGTCGGCACTAAGTCATGTACATATCAATGGGCAGTGAATAAAGCTAAGAAGTTTTTGTGTCACATACAATTTATTCATTGAAAAATTCTCTCTCCCACATAAGAAAAGCATAAGTATTGAAATGTTGCACATTGCACATAATCATGCATTATGAGTTGGTAATAAATTTTGGCTACACTTGCACAAGGAACTCTTCAAAAGTCCATGAAGTAAGATCAAGCCTATGAATTGTGGTAATTACATAATTATTTACACAGCTGGTGAGAATGCCTTCATTCTTGATTTCCTTTGTATTTAGTCGTGCACTTAGTCTTCAATGTGTAACTTCTCAATATTTACACTCTACCACTTCTTGAGCCAATAGTGACACAACATATTTATAACCTAGATTCCAAGCACTTGCACCCCACTGAGGACTAGATCATCGAAGTGACAAAAACACACACCTACCATAACACACATCAAATTTTATGAGTGTTTAAGGTTGGGAAGTACATTGATTAATAAAAGTGGTATACTCTCAATAACTTCATGCACAATTTCCTTAGATGCACACTGATGTAATGGAAACCATTATTTTCCCAAAAATGGTAAATTATTTATGCATAGCTCCTATGCAACAAAATAATATCCTCACTTATTTTTCTACACATAGGTCACACTTTCTACACAATCCTATGCACTCCTTTTTAGGAAGCTTGATTACACTGATATTCCCCTCAATAGTATCTTATGCACTCCAATGTACAATACTTATTTAATGGTCCTATGAACCTTACTATTACTTGTTCTTAGACTCACATGCCCACACTTGTTTTCACTCTAGCACATCCATGTGTTAGCTCGTTTTAACTGTGTATTTTTTGGGTGGCACTTTCTAGCTGGGAATCTATAAATTGGATAGTTATTCACCACCAACTTGGAATTTGAATCATCACCTAGTAAGGAATATAAAACAACTTGTAACCATATTTTTTTAAAACCAACATTAGTTGTAATTGTTAATGTATTCTTTTTTATAAATATGTAATATGCACATCTTGTTGAAGGTCAATTCTAGATACAAAGCTATAACTATTGTCTCTTAGATTTTCACCATTTAAGGAGATGAAAATCTCTCCTCATCCAAGTGGCACAATGGAATCGCCTCTAGGCTTGTGGGCAGTGTAAAGAATGAGATAAATCTCTAGATAATGCTAGTTCCCTTGATGTACCACTTTGGATTGCAACTACTCCTAAACTTGAGGAGTGAAAAGGGAGAAAGATAACTGAAAGTAAAATAATATAAGGTAGGTGATATACCAAATAAAATTATGACATCCAACCATATGCATATTACACTTGAAATCAAAGGATGAACTGAAAATACACTTCTCCAATCTTCATCTTTTTACATAAATGCTACATTGTGAGGTTATGGATGAATGTGCAAAGCTATGAGGACTAGAAAAAAGGCCTATGAGGTCAATAATGAATATAATAACTCAATTAAACCATGAAAATATCTTGGAACACTTCACATGCCCTACAAAAAAGGCTGCAAATAGGAGAAAAATGGAACAACATGCTAAGGAATCCATAGTTTTCACTAAGCAAGATTCATCATCAAATTGAAAACACTAATAATAGTCATATATGAGATAAAAATAAATTTTATTATTGATCAAAAGGTATGAATTTGAGTACATCTTCACCATACTCAGGTGGAACATCCAATATAATGCCAAAATGGCTAGTTCTTATAGAACTTGAGAGAGGGAGGAGAAGAGAGAAGTTAAATGGTCACAAAGACACTTGTCAAGATGATACAAGGAGATAATTATGAATATTAATAGGTTATGGGATGAACCATGTAAAAAAAATAAGTACAAATGTCAATTTAAGGTATAAACTTTGTGAAAAGTGGAAAGAAACTCCTTGTGCTAGCTCAAAAAAATTGCCTTCATGATTGGAGCTATTTGAACATCCTATAATTGATGAGGAATAGTATAAATGATTTTAATTAAGTTTAAGAAAATCATACATGACCCTAAATTCATTATTTATAGGCCTAGTCATCTAGAATCACCTAGAGAGGAGCAATCATCATCTGTTGTCTAGAAAATTGTTCTTCCATGCCCCTTCACACTTGGCCTCAAATTTGGAATAAATTTAACATTAAAATAAATGGGATGAAGTATATGAAACCTATAAATACCCTCCATGTCTATAAAATCATCAGGCACACCTTTAAAAGACATACACTTGAAGTTTTCACACTTCTCCCTAGCTTGTCCAATATTCCAGATTTGATTGGTTGAATTGAAGTACCTCATTTTGAAAATTAGAAACTTTTTAAAGGAATAATATGGCTATAATAAGTTATAAAAAGTCTCAAAATGCATCCCAAATTTGGTTTCATGCTCAGACTCCTTATAGAACTTACAAAAAATAAAACAATGGTAAAAAAGAACCTATTTCTCACCCCTTCCATACAAGTACATAAAATAAAAATGAATGTGAGGGAGAATAATAGAGTATTATAAAATTTTAAATAGGTTTAATAGCCAAAATATGCCATCATATTGCATCTCCAACTCCATTTTCATAAACTAGTCCCTAGCAATGGTTTATGAGGGTTTTAAGCCTGTTTTAAGTCTTAAGGTTGGTTCATAAAGATATGACATAAAACATACCAAAAAATCTCACTAAAAAATGTTCAAGACCTCTGATAGCTCCATAAACCTCTCAAATTTTGATGCAAGGCCTCATGAAATATATGAGTGTCCAAACATGTTGTATCAAGCTCTTTTCCTTGTTTCCACAGGCTTGAGTTTGTCCTTGAGTCAAATATGGATCTCCTAATGTTTTATCTAAACTAAAATGGATTTATCACCTGAAATTTTACCCCATAAAAAATACCAAATAGATTATAAATCATGTCTCATGCTAGAAGTGTGAAAGGTTTTCATTTGGTAACTAGGCTTCACCATGCCTAATAGGCTTGACTGCATCTTAGAGTTCAACATGACCTTTTATAGTTTTATTTACCTAAAAATAGTTTAAAAATTTATAAAAAAATCTCATATACATGTTATAAAAATTTGTGAAATTCATCTCATGCTATTAATGATTTTGACACTTCATTTGGTCTCTAAGCCTTAATTTTGCCTACTCTGCATGACTGTAGACCTTGTAATTTAGAGTACTCTACTAAAGTTACTCCTTTTATGATTGATTACCATAATTTATATTTATGTTACTAAACTTTTAATACTTATTTAAATGTCTCCTTATCTTTTGGTTACTCTTTTCTACCATATTCCTCAAATCTGGTCAGAGTTTGCATTGAAGGGAGTACCCCTTCTCTGAGACAAAATGGGGGGTACTCCCTTATTTACTCAAGATTCCTAACTATTGGATGAATTATAATAAATTTTAGGAAATATTACACAAAAATAATATCATATACATGTAAATATGCCCATATAAATTCACTAAAACCAAAATAGACTCCTAGTATGGTAGACTATGCAGGGTTCTTTCTAAGGATTGTATGTTGCTTGATTGGGATCCTTTATCTAAATTATTTTCATTGCAAGAATTTCATGATAATTTTATGGTAATTATGAGTTCATTTAAAACCCATTTATCACCTTAACTTTCTACTTTCCTTCTCATACATCTTGTCTAACTTGGACCGAGTTTCCTCTACCTGACTATGCTTTATGTTTAGGGACATGTAAGTGTTGTGTGCATGTTTAGACTTGAGAAAAGAGTATAAAAACCTATCATAATTACATTAGGGTTATTTTTTCACTTCCTTGGATAAATTTAAATTATTTATATACCTTTAAAACCTCCACACCTCACTCCTTAGTCTACTACCTATACCAATTCTTGACACGATTGTAGGTTGCATATAGGGCCTTATGAGTTCATAAACACTAATTTGGTCATGATGGAGGAAATTTAAGATTAATCATCACTTTAAATTTCCATATGAATTTATCAATATTGAGATTTATTTAAATTCTGAAGAGTTCATAAACACTAATTTGATCATGATGAAGGATCTTTAAGATTGCCCATCACTTTAAGTTTCCATGTGCCTTCTCATTCTTTGACTAGTTCAGACTGTAATCACCCTTCCTGACTGTGTTTTTTTTATAAGATACTCTTATAGGTATATTTTCATAATTTTTCCTTGTATTTAGTGATAAATAATCTCCTCAAAGGGTTATTAATGTCACTTATAACCTATTAGACATGTGTTTCTTTGTATGGCTTCAAATATTACCTAGACACCTTGTTCAACCTATTGTCTACTTACTCAGCTGTAGGTGAATACTGAGGTTATTGTATGGACTGAGAGTGTTCATAAGAAGCAAAACACAAAATTAAAACCTCTTTAGATGATCCTTAGATCATAAAAGTTTTAGGTTAATCATTGGAGCCAATCAAATGTGAGGTTGTGGTTTAGTACCAACTTGTAGAGAGCAAAAGTTTCTCAAAGAGTTAAAATCTTGTAGATGTTAATGAAGAATTTTATTGGCCAAAGGATAACTTCGAGATTTTCAAATATTTCCTTCTAGAAATCCCCTTAACTTCATATTTGTCATATCTATTCTACTTCATAAATAATATAAGGAATGATCATTTGGATGTACTGAGGGTCTCTCTAACCATTGTAATATGACCTTGACAATAGCTCCAGACCTCTGTTTCTACATTTTAGCTACAAAGGACCTGAAACAGTCCTTAAGTTCTTGGAGGTTAGTTTTCAAATTTTATAACTGTCTATCATTCTAGCTATACATGTTAGGCTTTATTATAACTTGTGATGTATCAATATGATCTTGACCATTTTTTTCAACACCTCCAAAAGGTATTTCATGCTCTGTTAGCACCACCTGTAGGTGCATATTCTAGATTATATACAAGTAGACAATGAATTTAGGAAAGTAATATACAAACCATGCATATTTATGATCAACTTTATATAATTCAAATGTTTAAATGGTAGATAATGATATCAAATATCATGATACAATACTCCACATTCACTTCATGTTTGACACCTTCTAAACACCTTTATATGCATATTCATGGCAGATTAGGCAAGTAGCATATGAGTGAAATTCCATATGGATTGATTTTGGGAAAGAGGTTGAGAGGTGAATTTTGCTAAGATAACATTGGAGATATGTAACCCAACCCAAATTCATCCTCTAAAACCATTATCAAAGCAAGAAGATCTTAGAAATGGTGAAAAACTGTTCACAACACAAACTGATGCTCCTCTTACAACATGAGACAAATTTTCTTATCCAAACACCATGCAACATGAAACCAATTATGGGAATAATTAGATAATAAATTAAAAACATTTTAGAACCAACATCAGTAAGTGGTTTGTATGGACTTGCCCAAAATGAATCAAAATCTGTAGGGTTCACATTTTTATAAGCCAAAAAACATAGTCAACTTCATATGAATGATTTTTAAAGCAAAATTGATAATTTTTCAAAATAATACTATGAAAATTAAGGTATATAAGCATAATATCATCTCCTAAAGGTATTCTTCCTAAAACCCCTTGTGCCAACTGTACCAAGTACAAACTTGTAAGTCACGTTTATGTGTCTAAAAAGATAAGAAAAGAGCAGAATGGTTTTGAGCAAGAAATGACACTTCCATATAAATTCAAGCATGTAGATGAGTGTGTGGAAAATGAAAAGTCACAATTTCACCTTTCCCAAGTGGCACACTTCCCAAGGAGCCTGTACAAGTGCCATTTTCTTCCTTTTCTTTAAGAAAACTAACTTTCCTTTAAACAACCTACCATCTTTCAATTACTGATAGTTGGTTAAGACTTCTAAGGACACATGGGACATGAAATCACATATTATAACTTTTAAATTTCAAAATAAACCCATACAAAGCATTAAATACACCCTTTTTGACCCTTAAAATGACTCAAAATATTAAATAGACATAAAACTAATTGACCAAAGCTAATATAACATTAATTGACATCAACTAAACTATAATTCACCTTATGAAAATATATTAAACACCTAAAAGACCAATTTTTTACCTAAGGGTGGCCCAATTTGACCTAAAAGTCAAATTTGGTCAATAATAACACATATAACATGTTCCATGTATCTACTCTGTAATACACACATTGTAACACATTTTACCTTTTTTCCCTATTCTCTTTTATTGAATAAAAGTTACATTTTCTGCAAGTTGATACCTCCACTCCATTTAATGTGTATTGATTATTATTTCTAAATACATTTTTGCACATTCACTCTGCACAACCAAACTTGGTTATCCCTCACAATCTTGGTCCTAGGCCCCATGATTAACATCATCCATACTTAGAGACATCATTGAACCTATTACTTAGAAATTGAAAAAAAATGAAGGAAATATCTTCAAAGAACTGACCAATGGTCAATTTTTTAAGAAGCATTTTACTTAAATTCATGTCCTTCCTAGTTTTATTTTATGTATGTTTTTCCATTTCTAGTACATCTTACTTAAATGCTTATAGTTAGTTTATATATATATATATTATATTGATCTAAAATTTCTTGTAATCTTTAATTTGACTCTATTTCTATGTAAATTAGTATCACTTTAGCTACTCACATCAAAATTTTATTTCACATTAGCCCTAATAACTATCTTTGGGCCTTAGGTCTTTTGTCTTATTTACACCTCTTTGTTTCCATTTTGTGGGTTGCATTATAACACTTGGGGAATACAACCAAGCCTTACTCACAAATGTCCATCCCTTTTTCAATCATCCATTATGTCCTTTGTGATTCTTTGGTCTATTTTTTCATTGCATACACCCACTGGGTCCTTTAATATCATCTATCTATTTACACCACTTGGATTTTCAATTTATGAGTTGCACAGTAAGACATGGGGAATCAACTAGGCCCTCCTTATAAATGTATATCATTTAATAGATTAATTTCACTCCCAACCTTAACTAGGTGTCTTATTAAAAATATAAGGAAATGATCAACAATAGTGTTTTCCCTCACTTAGAATCAGTCATATTCTCATGTGGTAAAACTATAGGAATCTATCTTCATGACATCATTCCTATTTTACCATTATTTATGATCATGACTCATACCTACCTATCATTTTACCATCTTAATTTACACATTTTATTGAGATTGGGGTATCCCAATAATTTTATGATCATTTCCATCCTCTATTTTTCATTTCCTCTAGGGTTCACCAAGGTTAGTTTTGATATTGCACTCTTTTCTATGGTGAAAGTCTAGGAGTTATTATACACCATGGTTTTTAAGTTCTTCTCTTTAGCAAGTAATTGAAGTTCTATTATGATAGTCATTTTTATCACCCATGATTAGATTTTACAAGTCCATATGGAGGAGGAAAATATAAAAATATAAAATATTTAAGAGACATATCATAAGAAAAGATAATGTTAAAAGGTAAATCATATCTTAAAAGTCTGATCACATAAAAACACTGATATTTGTTTGGCACATATCCTATTCTAGTTTAAGCTCAAACTCCATAGTCAACCTCATGATTAAGATAAAGTCCATTTGTGTGTGGTAGGTAAGTATATTGGGTTTGGAGGTCTCATTTCATTATTATATCTTCTTACATTATAATGCAACCTACTTTCTCACACAAAGACCCAAACTTCATAGTAAATTGATGACTTTATAAGGGGTTATAATAAGTATGGAAAATGTTGTGGGAAGTTATGATCCTTTGATACTTTATGGATGCTAGCCTTCATGGGATGTTCTTTATGCTTCACTAGTTAGCCCAAGCTTATGTCTACTTGGTAGGGTTCTCTAAGACCATTAATGTTGAAAAAAATAGTATTTTTGTCTTGATCTAAATGTCTTGTTTATAGTAAATACCATATTTCTCCTTAATGATGCCCCCTTCCAAACCACTTTCATTTTTACCCTTGACAAGTGGACTTATTTCTAAAATTTTCCAATCTTCTTTACTTCTTATTCTCCATCTACTTTAGGCATGGTAGTAATATTAAAATTTTATATTTTACATCTTTAGAATAGAATTAATATCTTTTGAGTTTTTGTGAGATGCTCTCTTGGTAATTTCCTTATATTTATAGGATTTACCTTAATTATGTTTGGGACCTTGAGTTTTCTATCCACTTTTTGTGGGCCATCTAGTCACATTTTGCCTTTCATGCTTTCAACACTTCACATCTTTATTTGCGTATGATTTATTACTTCTCTTAAATCGATGTTAGTTTTATAAATCATTTTTATATGTCCATTGTTTGATTTGGATTGTTAGTTATCTTAATTCAGATGCATTTTTGGGTCTTTCGATCCTAAGTAGCCTTAGCTTAATGACTTATTGATTTTCATTTATTTTTTTAATTTTCTACTTGGATTTTTAGGTTATAACCTAGCTTTGGCAATCCTTGCTTGCCAAAAATTTCAATTGATTTAATCAATCCCAATTTTTTTTAATGTACATCCATTATTTGGCCATCATACATATGATCACTTTGATTTTATCTAGTTTTGGCCCTATATCCTTAGGGTTTCTCAAATAAACTTATCTTTTCCTCCATGATCAAGACTATGGTAGTTTTATACAATCATTCAGTGAAAAGTTAAGTCAAGGTATGTATTTTTTACTTTTAGTTATTTATTTTTCAGATACTCTTTAATGTTTTTATGTTTCTTTCCTAATGCACCATAATACATTACACTATTGTGGTACATGATGAACTTTAGGTGGGGCCTATGTAAATGCATAATATTTTTCACTTTATCATTTACTGATGTTTTCTCTTGCAATAACTTGTCAATGCATCAATCTCACTAAGTGCATGACTTAAAGGGTGCATCGAGAATGGGGTGGGAACATCTTGTGGTGATTTTCAAGAGATGTTGGCATTTTATCTTGATTACATCATTATTATTATCAGTCTGATCTCCTGTAAGTGTCTATCTATCTCTTCTATCTACCTCTTATCCATATTTAATAGTTTCCCTATGTCCTATGGTAGCATCTTGGTTGATACCATATGATTTATTACATTTATCCTTCTTATATTGTATCATCTAGCCTGATACAGTTCTAAGTGTATCTTCTAACATTTATATTTTATCAACCTAGTTGATATCATTATGTGTCCATTGACACCTTCCAACTATAGCAGCCTAGTTGACACCTTCAATTTAGAGTCTTTATTTAGTTTTGGGTATTAGAAACATATATATAGGGGTCACATTTCATTCATATCATATCATATCACACTTAGTTTCTCTAGTTTCACTTGTATTTATACCCTAAGTACCATTTGGGAGAATTAGTGGATTATAACCTTATCTTGATGAGTCTTGTATTTTTGTGTCATTGAAGCTCAATAGTAGAGGTTATTGGGAGTTCCTAATTGAGGATACCTAGGTCTTAATCCAACCGTTTTAAGTCTTAAACCTATAACATTTTCTTGAAAAGCTCCACTTGAGCTAAGGTGGATATTTAAGTATCAATAGTTCTTACCCCAAGGTAATTATTTCTATTCCTACAATTTTTCATTTATTTACTTAGTATATTAGTTATTTCTTTTTGATTTGTGAATATATGTATGTGTATCCTTATTTAGGATTTATCTATATGAAATAATTTGGTGTAGACATATGATTGCTTAGACTTTCCATAAATCACTTATATTTCATAGACCCCCATTTGGTTACTACACCTTTATCTTGTATAACCATTATAACCCATCCTTTACTTTAGTTTGTACCCCTTTACAACCATTTACTTTACTTTCATATTGACAACCATAGTTTGTAACCATTTACCTTTGTTTAGGTCTAGTGAAAGCCACATATTTATTTCATAAGCTTAGGATTCGAAACACTTTACTCTTGATACTTCAATTATAGGTTACCCTTTGCTATATCTATGAAATTCATTGGTCCTTACCTAATCATCCAAATATCACATGATATTTTTTATTGACCTTATTCAAGTCTTAGTCTATTGAGAGAAAGAGGATAATATACAAGTAATATAGATAATAAAATCATAAAATTTCCTTCTCTTCCATCTTTAGTTGGTTATTTTCATATTTAATAAGGGTAATCAATTCCCATTTAGCAATTCATATTTATATGGTAATTGCTCTATATTATGTAATATAAATTTGTATAGTTTTATTTTGTTTAGATCACCTAAATACAAAATAATTTAAAACATTCTAGTGAACTTTATCTTTGTTTTGAGTGTATAAAACCCTAGGTATTTATCCCTTAGGGTTTCATCATTTATTATTAGGGTTTTAGATCTATTTTTTTATTTGTTAGTTCCCCTTCATTAGGTAATAATCTATGCATTTTTCATGGCTTTCTTGGTGTTTTAATGCACATATTATATGCCATATAAGAATTATAGATCTCTTGTACCTATAACATGAAGTACTAGGTTAAGTGGTGTTTCAACTAATTATAATTAGATTCATTTGTTCCAACCATTTGTTTATGTGTAATCTAAAATGGAATATTTGTTTTAAAATTCATTTTTTTTCTATCGGTGCAAATAAAGAACATGTAGATGTAGATGAACATGTTATTAATGGTGATATGCCTAAAATTGAAAATAATTATTAAGATGATAATAAAAAAATAATGAATATCATTGTAGGATATATCATGATGATCTTAATAGTGTATATCTTTCACAGGTTGTAGCACTTTCTAGTTTTTGAAGCCAAACTCATATGAAACTTAATGATTCAAGTAAGGTCTTGAATATAATCCTAGGGGATAAGAATGAAAATAATGCTAAGGTAACCACATTTTATGAATACCATTATGAACATTTTAAGGATATTGATCTACCTTTTAGAGACACTGATTCTACAATAGGTGTTTAGACCACAAGTAATGCCCACTCATGGTTTTGAGGCAACATAAGTTACTCCTAAAATTTATATGTCTATCCCTACACAACATAATTTTATATATCATAGGATTAATACTCATGTGACATAATCCTTTTTTACATAATATTATATGTCTACTTATCAAAATTTTATGCAAAATATTATTGATCTTCAAGATAAGGTTAATTAATTAGAATAAATTTATTATAGAGCAGGCCATTCGACTAATTCTCAAGCATTATTAAACAACCAATTGACCTTATAATTTCATTTAATCCTTTACCTATATGATTTTTTTTACCTAATATTACATAATATGATGGTAAAGGTGATCTAAAACAACATCTTAGATCCTTTCATTAGAATGTTTGGATTATGAATTTAATTATAAGTTGTTTACCAAATTGATTATAAAGATCCTTAAGGACTATGAATTTTAATGGTTTTATGACCTTAATTTCCAATTAATACATGTTTTCAATTTATTTGTTGGTAAATTCTTAGCACATTTTAATATTAATATCAATTAGAAGGTCTCCTATGCTCAAATAACAAGGACTTAATGAGCCCAATAGTGACTATGTGCTTCATTATAAGAATATGATCTCTAAAATTACAAATATAATGGTTGATAAAAAATTTAAGGACATATTGAATCAAAGATTACTTTATCATATATATGAGTCAATTATGTTCAAATATTTTCAATCTTTTGAAAACATGTGTCATACAGTCAAGGATCATTAATTTAAGCTACTTACTATGAATAATTTAAATTATGTGTCAATTCCTTCAACATATTCTAATAATTTTTTTGAAGCAAGCCAACTTTCAAATCTAAGGAAAATGATGCTAATAATGAGGTTAAATAAAAAATTAATGCAATTTCACAACCTAAATAGACTTGTCCTTTTGAATTCTCAAATAAGGAAATTTAAACGTTTATCAAAACCTCTTCATAAGTTCTTATAGAAGCTACTTGAGTGAAATATCATATCTCACCCTTTGCAAAAGGAGGTTGATATGACTGAGGCACATCCTATGGAGTTTGATAACAATGCTTATTATGATTGGCATAGTTGTGTAGGACACCCTAAGAATATATGATTATGTTTGAGACATACGATACAATATATAATTAAAAAAAATACTATGATGTCAGTGATGTTAATAACCCTAAAAATAGTTTAAAAAAACTAGTGTGAGATTCAATATATTTTTTGATCCTTTTCCAAATCATGCAATAAAAGATACCAAGACTAACCTTGAGGTGCATATGACTTATAAATAACATCCTCATCAAAATTTTTATAGATATAATAATAAGGAGAAGCATCCCATATATGGGATTATTAATACACTTAAGGATACATAAATATAAAAACCTACAATCACATTTGATAAGCATAATATTATTTATGATGATTCTATCAATGTGTCTTTTTTGTGTGCACTTCCATTGAATCACATCATATACATAATGTTATGGTGGATAATGGGTCAAGTGAAAACATATGAATATTGAAAATGTTCACTATTATTAGGCATACACATAATTATTTGATTGATATGACTAATACGGTGAAATTATTTGATGGAAAGAGATAAAACCATCTTGAGGGAATGGTGATACCACTTATGGTGGGACCTACATTTATGGCTACTTAGTTTTTAGTTTTTATTAACAATAGGGAATTCAAAATGTTGCTAATATGTCCATGGATACATAATATACATTTAATACCATATTTGGTACATTTATGTGTGAAGTGTATGTACATAAATTGAGTAATTACACTTATAAGTATTCCATGTGTATCCTACTCAGTTGAAAACATATACTCCACCATAACCTATTATATAACCTATATAAGTTCCTCCTATGAAATAAAATCAGAGTACATAATTAGTCTTCCTCAAATACTAGTTATCCAACATCCATTACATCAAAGATGCATTCATTTTAATTAGATGTTACCTAGTCCATCACATATTAGTATAATTATATGGGTTGATTCGTGTGATCCATAATAAACACATACACATTATTCAAGAATAAAATGAAGTTTAATTGTTTCTATGGCTACTAAATTTACATTGTGTATACATAATCAAGTTCTGTACGATAACAATTATAAATATGTTACAACACATTATCACTTTTTAGATTTAAATAATGATACATATGTTACTCCTCACTAATGGTTTGTGACATTCACATTAATAAATATAGGACCTACACATGAGCATCCCATCAATGGGACACTTTCAAGTAGGAACATAATTCAATTTTCAAATTAAAAAAAATCAAAAACTTCCAAAAAAATAAAAAAATCAACAAAATTCAAATATTCAAAAAAATCAAAATTGGGACCTATTTATGACATGGATTAATATTTTACATGATTAATTGATGTTATTTATCATATACATGATTAATTACATATCTATATTATAATCACATGTTTTAAATGTATACATTATGGGATGTAATACATATAGGTTACATATGATACTTTGACAAATAGATGTAGGACATTCCTTAAGCTCAAGGGCTACATTTCTACACTAAGGGAATCTTTAGACACTTAATAGGTTATATATTTATATATTATTCCATTCATCATAGTATATTATATATGGATTTATCTTGTTTATATGTTTTATGGTGTTATTTATTATAGATATTGTACTTTACTACACTATCTCATGCCATTAATTGATTATATTTACTATGATTGATTGATCCATGTATGTTTTATGTTATTGATTATTAAATTATGTGATGATTTATTTGTGTTATCTTTAATGTTTATATGAATACATTGATTGTATTTTTTCACATTGTGTGTCAATTATATCTAGGATTCCCTATTCCATGTCATGGTAATGTTGACCATGTTGGCTCAAAGTTGAGCCAAAGAAGAGTCATGTATTAAGTGCTTATGTGATTTATGATTATTATGTTATGTGCCTATGTGTATGGTTACATATATGATTTTTATTGAGCTTAGTGCCATAGTTTCTATCACATATTCTTCTATTATTTGTGATGTCATGATTTCTATTGTACTTATTTTTTGTGGCTTATTTCTATGTTTCTTATTACTATGTGCCTAATTGTTATATATAGTTGATATGACACTTATATGCCATTGCCTTGGATTACATGTTTTGATGATTATATCTTTTTATGATATCATATATTATTGTGGTTACATGTTTTACATGATGTCATTTTTATATAATACATGATGTGCATAGCTTTTCCTTTTGAGTTGAGTGATTCATAGGCTTTATCCCTCACCTAAGAATGGGATCATAGTAGGCTTGTCTTAGATAATTATCCATTTACATATAAAAAAATTTACATTTTACATAATATTATATGATTTAGATAAGAAAGATGGGATATATTAGGGCATTTTCAAGGCATATGTGGGGAATTATACATGATTATGAGAGATAGTTGATAGATTATATAACATTATGGGAATGGTTATACCAAATAAATTATATAAATTTACCATATTTATCATTTGAGGTATGGATGGATTAGATTTTGGGCATGAATGTTATTCATGCATACACTTTTTATTTCTATGACGAGGATCGATTATATTATGTAAGCACTTTAGATCTAAAATCCATTTTTAGTGGTTGATTTAGAGTTTTAATTGACTATGGACTTATCTTAGGGTTCCATCTTTGCATATGAACATGTTTTAGGGTTTAAAATTTACATACGAACATGTTTCATGGTTATAACAATAGAGTTATGATGATATTATGAGTAGTGAAAAGTTGAGGTTCTGCTTCACTCAAATTCTCTCACTTCTCTATCTTTAATGGTGGTTGATGCATTTATACTTCTCAACCCATTTTTTTAGTAGTAGCATATCCTTGGTGTATAATAAATACATAAAATTCTCCAAATGATTTCAAATGGAAGGTTGGTTAGCATACTATTTGCTGTATTCATTATTAAATTTCAATTTCAAGTAATTCTATGATCTAGATTATTTCAGATTTTATATCATGAGTGGACATTAATTTATCTGTGTTTCCTTACATGTTTTGCATGGATAAAATGGTATATTTTTGGAATACCTAGAAAAACCAAGTGTATTTACACACAAGTAGATTATTTATTTTATCCATTACTTTATAATTTATAATACTAGATTAAAGGGGAGGAGACATCTTTTAGGCACATAAATTTGGTATTAAACACTTGAAAACATTAATTTTGACATATATTTCACACATATTACTTATGCATACACATTTGAATCTTATGCACACTTTTACCTATCCATTTTATCACTCATTGTCTTGGATAACCTAATTTATCAATATTCATATTCAATATCACCTTAGTTTATGTCACAATATTCTACAATCCTAAATATAATGTTTCCATGTTGGGGAATACAATCCAAACATTACCTAATTGCTTGAGAAAATATCCTTCAACCTAGGGTGAGAACCCAAATAGGCAGCAATAAAAATTTAAAATTGTATTAGCCTTCACTTAATTGTCAACCCAAGGAGGTATACTTTTACAAGGAGTCTATAATGTATATTCAACACTAAATCACTTTGAATAACTAAGTGGATTTACACACTTTATTTAAAGTATATACACTTTTCTTGGAAAGGAAGGTATAGTAAAGTAAACACACTTTGATTTTGATGGAAAGTATATGAAAGTAATAATGGAATTAAAATTCTTATATAAGTTGGAAGCTTCACACCCAATTAAATTGAATGATACATGAAATTAATTTTTTGTAAATGAAATTAAATATGAAAAGGAAATACACACATTTGTAGGAATGAAATGTTCACACAACATAAAATTAACTAACTAATGTTGGGAAATCAAACCACTAAATCCTTGTGAGTGGGTCCTACATCATTTGGATTGGAGCTTGAATTCCATCCTATTTAAGACATACTTAAATCAAAACAATTGGTATTATTGATTTTCTATTTGTAGAAATAAATAAATTTCTACAGGTTTCTTAAAATTCATATTACAAGGCTTAAAAGATCATAATATGATATTCTCTCCTTATTACTAATTATAGATTTATTTACATTGTCTGCAACTCCTTATTATATAAAAGAAGTAGGGGTATTATGAAATGATCATCAAATCCTAGAAGTTATAATTGTGAGATCATACTAATCTAAATAAATACAAAATACAAATAGATTTAAATGTGGTTAATAATAAAATTTCCATACAAAATGTGAGGACAACCAACAATGGTCCAACATAAGCTTGATGAAGTTAAAAACATTTTCCAGCCTTGTTGATGATTATTCATGATTATTAAATTTTCTTGATGTGGTTATAAATTACCACTAATCTTAATAGTTCTCAACTTAATAGATAATCACCTACAACCATTACTATAGAATAATACATTTAGTTAATATGGGTGGTTGGTGTTAGTCAATATGTGGCTACTCATGATCCTGCCACAATGGCTAAAGGTAAAAAAATATTAAAATATACTTATAAATTATTTTAAACATTAATAATATAAAAAATATTTAAAACCATTAAATCATACTAGTAAATATAGGAATAACATGTTAAACCAATATCAAATTTACTTATATATTAGTTACATTATATGCACATGTATTAGAATATTATGAGTCTAGGAATAATAACATGGAAAAAATAAGTATTCTAAGGAAAACTAAATGGTAACATGAGAAACATTTATATACTCATCACGCCATATTATATATCCCTAATTTTTTGTCTATAGATAATGTTGACAACAATAAGAAGCTAGTGATTACCATAAGAGTTCACATTTGCCAACAAAGTCTTAGATAACTTAAAGGCTACTTTTAAAATTAAAAAATATCCCTTGGGTCACCCTATACACATTTCACATGTATACTCTGAGGTCAAATACCAGAGGTTCATATATAAATAAAAATCAAGCCTAAGGCCATACCTATCTTGCACTATATTGCTTTATATTGCACTATCTATCAATCCTCTTTGAAATCACTATCAAGCATTGAGAAACATATTTTCACATTCTTGAGACATTATCCAAAATTCATATGCCTATTAAACCCTCAAATAAGAAACCCTAAATCCAAGTTTAAACAATAACACATGGTCAAATATTTCATGTTGTTAAGTGTCAAAAGCCAAAGCATTGCATTGCATTCTAGTGGAATACACTTAAACACACATACATATAAGAGGGATAACTACATAGTGTTTGATCCCTATTCATAGTATTATAATTTAGGCAATGATTAATCACTTAATGGGGAGTGGTTTGGGTTGTCCAACCCATTTTTCTAATTCAATCTAGTGTTGAAAGTGAAGTTAGGGTTTTAATGAGAAGAGAAGTAAATTATGAATCTACATAGGATCGACGATACGTAAACATATAGAAATCATATACAAATATATATATATATATATATATATATATATATATATATGTATGTATGTAGTGATCTATTGTAGAATGAACAAACATGTAATGAACTAATTATTACAAGAGTCTAAGATTTTAGTATCAACATATGCATAGGTTTTGCCAATCTATTCCCTGATCTAAGTAATTATAGAGCTAATACATAGTCATCTTGAGGACCACGACATAGGCAGTGAACAATATAGATTATATAATAAGATAAGTGCCTTCTCTCTTATTTTTTCTTGGTCATTTATATATTATATAAGTACAATCAATTCTCCTTCAAAAAATCAAAAAATCTATTAAATAGTCTATATTATGCATTCTAAATTTTTAGGGTTTTATCTTGTTTAGATCAACTAAATCCAAAATAAGTTAAAACACTAGGGGTACGGATCAAACATTTAATCCAAAGCACACATATCTCAGTGTTATAAACACATCTCCTAAGGATGTTATTAACAAAGATTCTTGTATTCAATATTTATTTAGTTTTTCCTAAAAATTTATGCACAAAATTAATATTTTTAGACATGATTTATTTAAAATATTGGACAACACAATCATGGTTCTTTTTGTTCTTTGAAACTGAGAAATTTTGTAATTTAGAATTTATAAAAGACATATCACATTCATATATTTAAAAAAATCAACTTGATAATGTTAATTAATGAATAGAAGAAGTTATGAAGGTAAAAAACTAAAAATAAGGTTGTAAATTATTAAACAAACCCTAAGAGGAATATGGTTTATATAACACTAGGTTAAAATGTTAATAAAAGATTAAACCCTAGGTGATATTGGGATAATATAGGCACCTAAATATCAATTAGGATTTTTGAAATGAACATGAATGTAAAGAATTCATAAATGGAAATCATATTTTAAGTAAGCTATAAAAGTGTAAAAAAAGATAGTTTAGAAGAATCCCTAGGTTGAATGTTCAAAAGGGTTGGGGTTCATCATTTATGCTTACCCATATTCTAGTTTTAACAAAAAATAGAAATAAACATGTTGCAGCTAATTATATCTAAACACACATCACTAAAATTCAAAATATACTTATATGGATAAATAATGGAAATAAGTTAAAGTGTCATAAACATAAGCTAAATCAATGCAATGAATTGACAAAGAGGTTTATCAATCCTTGGACTATTTTGTAAATATGAGAAAATATTATGACTGTGTTTACTATGTTTGTCCTAATCCTAAATTTTTAGACTTACATTTTTTTGTGAGATGAGCATAAAATTTCATGGGACTATCATGTATATTCCCAACCACAACAAGCCTAGTGTGTTGAACTAGTCTTTATGGAATTGATCTTGTCTCTATGTCACCGAGCCTATCTATATAAGGTTTCATAATTTGATATTTTTAGTATCTATATCTTATATATTATTGATTATGATTATGAATTTAAATCATAGATGTGTAGTTCAAAATATGTTTTATGACTAAATCTTCCATTTGACCTAGCTTACAAACTCCTAAACAAAGCAATAATAATGAAGTTGGGAAATCAACAAAGTAGAATTTTAAACTAAATACTTTGTATTCTCATAATTAGACTACCACTTAGTAATATTGTGTGTGGGTGGAATATCTCAATTAAGGGTTTCAACCTCTTCTTCCTTATAAGTGATCAATGTAACTATTGAATTATAATTACCCTTGTTTGGCACAAGGAAATGTGTAGAGAGGCCAAGATGTATAAGTCTCATAAGTTTGTAATATTATGAAACACAACTTGACTAGAGAATCTTGGCTTTAGGCTTGAACCTTGGTGAAAGTGTTAATATATGTCCTAATATTTATTGATTCTATCACCTCTAGATTCCTTCCTTGGATTCCTAAATAGATTAACACTAATTTGTATTTATATGATGATTCTAGGATGACTCACGTATGCTAGTTGGATTTTGAAAATGCAAATGGGAAGGTTTAGTGCATAATTTAATGGATAATGGTAATGATAATCCAAAAATTTAAAATCAACAAGTCCATAAGGACATGGGTTTGTCTAGGATGGGTTCATATAACTACGAGTTTGTCTAGGAGATAATTAGAGATATATTTTTGATGTAGAGTTAGATAAAAGGTGATAAGTAGTTCAAATGTACTTTAAAAAAATTGTATAAGTATTGAGATAATTTTAGGCTTAATGGACCAAATAGAGACTCATGTGGCATTGGGGCCATCCTAAAATAGGTTAGAATGTACAAATTTTCCAAATAATGCAAATTAGGAATAAAACAATAGAATATGAGATTATAGATTTTTGAATTTTCTAATGATAACATCATGAATATTCTAACATAGGATATATCATAGCCTTAATATCATCTTAATTAGATATTGATTGAAGGATACTAATGATTTATAATTTTGTCTACAAATTATTATACAACTTGAGGTATTGATAATTAATATACAATCTAAATTTGATTAGGTCAACATTTCACAACTTCATTGCTTTATTATCAAATATTTGTTTGAATCTGTATGGACCAAACCATCTTGTTTATATCTTGACCTTATCCTATGTGTAATTTTTTTCAAAAATTATAACCCAATCTCCAAGTTTAAACATGTGTATCTTAATGAACTTGTCAATCCACATGATTGATTATTGTTAAACAACCTTTGTATGATAAAGAGCTTTCAAATGAATCTCATCTATTATATTGAGTTGAGTGATGCATTAATTTTGAGGATAGATCCAAGCCAAGTTTAAATTTAGTCCTAAGAGTTTTGATATTAAAATCTATGGGGATAATAACCTTCTTACCATAGACCAATTCATAGTGGTATCCCATTTAATTCTATATGCCTAAAGAGTCTCCAGAAGGTGGGTTGCCCAATTTTGGTAGTGCAAGGCTATTGTTTTAGTTAAAATGTTCTTTGATTATTTGTTTTTGACCTTAGCCATCAAACATAGGTGATATGGATTTGACTTCTTATGGTGTAGTTCATACGCATGAATAAGGGATATAATCAGATCTAATGTGAATTTTGGTCCTTAACCATTGATAATATCTCTTGGAACTCCATACCATGTGAAAATATCTCAAGACATAAATTCAAAAACCTTTTCATCATGTGCATGTGTAAGTGTCTTTACCTCTACCTATTTGGTAATGTTTCTCTTAATTTTTGCTCATTTTTTAATTTGAAAGTAAGTAAGAAATTAATAATAAGGTTGTGTAAAGAAATACTTGGTAAAAGTGCATGCATGATTAAAAAATGATGGGAACTCCTCTTTGGCTTGGAAGGAATAACCTAAAGATAAGAAACACACTAGAAAAGGGGTTATTAGATGGATGGTTAAGTGGACTACCTAGTGTGAGCTAGATCCAAGAAGCATATGCTTGTTAGGAGGCTATCAATCCACTATTTATAAAAATTAAGTTGATATAAATTTAAAAAAATGAATACTTAAATTAAATAACATGAAGTAAATGCATGCAAGAAGAAGAAAGTAAAATACTTGTTCAAAGCAAATGACTAAAATAGTAAAAGTAGGTCAAT
Source organism: Torreya grandis (assembly GCA_037957365.1). Taxonomy (NCBI): domain Eukaryota; kingdom Viridiplantae; phylum Streptophyta; class Pinopsida; order Cupressales; family Taxaceae; genus Torreya; species Torreya grandis. The sequence continues at coordinate 3,363,978 of JARHVA010001320.1, forward strand.
ACCTATGCTAAGATAGTTGGGGTCAAGTCTAGAAAATCAAGGAGGGCTCTATGAACAGGCATGAAAATAGAGAATAATGTTTGGTTGAGGTAGAGGTGATAAAAATAACTTGATATTATTTTTTCCACTATGATTATTGATGGTTGGGTGAATCATCAATGGTTGGGCTATCCATCAGTGGTTGGGTAACCATCGATGGTTGAGGTGACCATCGATGGTTGAGGTGACCATCGATGGTTGAGGTGACCATCAATAGTTAGACTAAATATCAGTGGTTACCTATGTGTTTTTGGGAATGTTTAGAAAAGGAATGATGGACTGGGTAAATGATTAGATAAGGGTTTAAATATAGACCTAGTAAAAAAATGTGGGTGAGTAGGTATGATTGGGTCAGGGGATATAGAAATGAAATATAATAAAGAAACAAGAATAACATTACCCATAACATATTAGATGGCTGATGGAAGGTTGAAGCAATTTGGCTAGAGTGATAATACTTTAACCTTGAGAGCAATCTAGATAGAGGTTTAGGTCTCTGTTGCTACCTATTACTTACTGAAGGAATGTCGAACACTTGTGTGCAAGAATATTTGATAGCTTAGATGTAGATCCAATTCACCTCCTACTCTTCTCCTTTTATAGGATGAAGTTGCTAATTGAGTAGGAGGAAGTTGACAATTAGGGTGGAAGAAAAATTTTAAATTTATGGTGCTTTAAATTTTGTTAGCATCACAAAGAGAAGTTGTTAAATTATGTCATGCTTATCTTGTACATAGGTGGTAGTGGCTTTAAAATAGACTGATGACTTGACCATCGATGTTTAATATAATCATCAATAGTGAGACTGACTATCAGTGGTCAATAATCTAGAGGAAAGTGGGTGAAATAAGTTAAAAAGAGGTGGATTAAAAGGTTAAGTTAGTAAATTAATAAATGGGCTAAGTTAACTAGGTGGTCAACTAGATTTAGGGTTGAGTAAGGGTTCAAAGTGTTTCAACATCTAAAATTGTGCAATTTTCAATGTCTACATTTTCCCCCTTTTTGTTATGTAGCTTTGAATTAACAAGTGGCAAAAAAAAAAAGATTATTGGTCATGGCCTTATTCCCCAAGTATGGGAGGAGGTGTTCCCCCTCAAACTGAGAGTTGATGGAGTGAAAATGAAACTGGGTCAGGGTTTGATAAATGGTAAATAGTGAGTCATGAGGTAAGTGATACAAAAATTTTGGGAATTTAAAATGCAAACACATTCACAAAATGTGACTAAGTGCAACAATCAAGATTACATAGAGATTAAAGTTACCAATGTTGATAAAAATAATGTTAGGTTCTAGGGACACATATGATAGGGTAATCAATCAATAGTGTTGGTCATATCTAATCAAGTCATTCCTATCAAGTCATATAGACAAGGTCAGTGTTACATACATGTATCCAGGGTAGGAAGTGTTCTCGTAAAACAATACAAATGGTCTAGTCATGCATGAGGTGGTATGAATTACAAAAGTTTAACATGGCAAGGTTGTTTAGTGTAGTCAAAATGACTAAGGCAAGTTCATTACAAAACATGCAAATTTTTGGGTCGAAAATGGCCAACGACAAGGTGAACATGGTCAAGTGGGTTTTTCAGAGAAAGGGAAGCTCTAAAAGGTCAAGTGGTTGGGTTGTGTGGAGATTAGGTGATCTTCTAAAAAGTCAGCACCTAGGCAATGTGCCTTGAAAAATTTGAAAAAGGTGGGACCCCAACCACCAATAGTTAGGGTTTTCCCTAGGGTTGATCATTAATGGTCACCTTTACTATTGATGGTCAGGGAAAATCCTAAAAATATAAGATAAAAGTAAAAACGTGAAATCATTTTCACCATTTTGACTTTTAGAAATTTTTACTCTATGCATTTTGTTATTTTTAATGTGAGTTTGCTAAGATGGAGTGGATTAGTTGGGTGATTGGGTGTTTAAGGCTTATCAATTCTTGATTCGATGGAGAGTGGACAAGGGCATGACTGAGTGGTAGGATGAGGGCTTCAACCATGGTAATGATCATGAAATGAGGTGGGTTGTGTTTTGAATTTGATAAGATAGTTGAATTATTTGTGTTTGAGTGGTATTGAGTAGTTATAAATGATTTGGGTAGGGCTATAAATAGGTTTTGATAAAAGGATGTAGTAGTGTAGGTTTTTTTAAATTTGAGAAAATTATTAGGGGAAATGGGGATTGGAAGGGTAGACAAAGTTGGTAATAGGTTATAGAGTATTCTGAGGTAGGTGACTTATGAAATTTAAGAGTTTTTGGAGATGTTGAGAGAGGTTTAGGGTTCAAGTTACACCATCAATGATCACACACAGTGAACATCAGTGGTTTAATTCAATCATTGATGGTTGAGGTCTCGAGGTAAAAGGTCCTAAAGGGACTGTTGATGGTTCAATGAACTATCGATGGTCAACATTTTAGGGGTACATTGGGTGAAGGTAGTAGAAATGTTTCTAATGGGGTTAAAGTTTGTAAATTTTTATAGTAAGGTTAAAGGTTATATAGGGTTTGGTAAAGTACCTAGGGTTGTAAAATTTGTGTATAAATATGGTAAAGAGGTTGTGAAAGGTATGTGATATGAAGGGTTTAGGGTTTAGGGTTGAGGGTTTTGTGTGGTGTAAAGTTAAATGAATGTATATAACGTGTGATAAAGTGTGTAAATTTGTTTTGAAGTTGAAAAGTAGTGTTAAGTGGTGAAAAAAACTAAATGTAGATTTCTAAAAAAGGGTTGGTGGGTAGAATGAGGTAAAAGACATGTTAGGTAACAAAGTAGAGGGTTAATAGTTAGACAAAATAAGGCAATTATTTGTGATAGAAGTAGGTGGGGGTAAGATGAGGGTAAAAGTAGTAAAATAAAGGTAGAGGTTGGTAACATTAGTGTTAGAGGGAATATGGTAAATGTGATGGGTTAGATGTGAATGATGGGTGAAAAATATAGGTGTAAATTGGTACTTATTGCTATGTGGAAAACCAAGTATGCATGATAATATTTTTGTTATCCAGGCCTATGAGCATATCTAAATGAGGGACCAGGTCCTTAAGATCTTTGTTGAGGTCTATGATAGGATGATGGATGATGAGTGGAGACACATGGAGGAGGTTGGCCTAGGGGGCATGAAACACTACCAATATTGGTCATGGGATGTAGCTATGACCATGACCCTCATCAAGAGATGGGATCCAACCATGAACACATTTTTGTTACTAATATAGGAGATGACTATCCTCTTAGAGGATATTCAGTGGATTACATGGCTATTCATGTAGGTGGTGTATGTTATGGACCACTATACAAGAGGGCTCTTGGGGATAGATGTTTATTGACCATGATGATGATGGGGGTGTCTTGCTTCATGCTAATAGATTTGAACAATAGTTAATTCCATTATCTACTTTTGGGAGTACAAGTGGAGATGTTGTTGGGGAGGACTGTGCTTGGTTAGGATCCCATGCTATTGGTGTAGATCAATAAGGAACTCTAGGCCTTTCAAGAACATAGGCAATACAAGATCAGTGTGGGGTTTGTGATCCATTATTGGGCATATGAGCACATATGAGTGTTGAGACTTTTTGGACTTCCATGGGATGGTTATAATCCAATAGACTATAGAGTGGGTTTCATGAGGTGGTGAGTAGATTTTTGTTGATAGGGGCTAGTAGTGCCACTAGAGACATAGATTGGTTTAGAGATGATTTAGAGGGTTTGGTGGTGGGTGACATAATATGGAGGCCATATATGGACTAGCCAAGGTGGGTAGCATATAGATTTCACACACTATCACTACATAGCTAGCATTAGATTTATGGGAGATGAGATGGTGAGACTGAGCTTATCCTTTTCAATTGAGAGTGGAGATAATTTGGCCTAATGCAAGGGATCCCACCAAATTTTCCATGATATAGGAGGGAGGATGCAGAGTTCTTATTCCCAGAGTCACAACCATAAGATGTTGTTTTGGACCATGATGAGATACTGGCATGAGATATAATAGATGATGTAGGTATTACAGATGGTTATGTAGTGTGGTACTAGGCAAGATACACATTGATCAATTTTGGATGGGGTGATAGGGGTTAGTATCCCATAGATGTGGATCTTATTGGGATACCGACACAATATGGATAGTTGGTAGTAACATTGGCAATGGCATAGGCCTAGATTACTAGCTTATAGGGATAGGTGGCCAATCTACAAGGTCAGATCACCACCTTATATGATCAGGTGGCCACCTTGATTAGAGAGTGAGATCAGGCAAGAATCTCTCTTAGGTGAGTGACATAGGAGAGAGATTCATTAAGATAGAGGGAAGGAGTGGGTACAATAGTAGTAGTAGGACCACCTGATATACTTTTGACATGATACTTAGCCACCATTGAGGAGTTGAGATATTATGAGGTGATAATGTTTGTGTAGTTTCTATTAGAGATGAGGTATGGAGAGTATAGATCTAGTTTAGCAAGTGGTGCATCTATAGATATTATAGGATAGTGGGCCTCCATAGTGGGTCAGGTAGGGATATCAAGGGGACCATGATCAAATGTTAGTGTAGGTGTAGGTGAAGATGAAACTAGTGGGAGTGGTGCCCCAGGGGCTTGATAGATGAGATTATATGATGTATATGTTTTTGATTTTAATACCAACCTATGTGTTATTGGAATGAAATGTATATATGAGAGAGAGAGATTTGATACATTATTTCATGTATTTCATGTATTATGATGTATTCTTCATTGACATATAGTACTTTTATTATGATGTATATGATGATTATGGTTATGTAGATGAGGATTATGCTCATGAGGATATAGATGTTGACTATATTTATGATATAGATTGTGACTATGTTTATTTAGAATTATTGATGATGTTGATTATGCTTATGATGATATATATGTGGATTATACTTATATATGTTGTAGGTATGGTGTATTGATGGTTATGATGGATGATTTAATTATGCTATATGATGGCATGTTTAAGGAATTGAAATATGATTGTTATGAAATGTTCAATCTAATGATGAAAATATGTGTTTTGTTTAGGGGATGATTGGTTTATACATAGTTGATGATGTGTGCATTTATAGATCTAATTGTAGACATGTGAGTGATGTGTTGATTTTGTTTAGATGATGCTTGTGATTCCCAAATATAATTTTCATATGATGATATGGTTTATAGAAAATAATTTTATATGATGATGTGGTTCATAGAAAAGAATTTTATATGATGATTTGGTTCATAGGCCATGTGATAGATGATGTTTAGCATATGATGTGTTTTATGTTGTTTATGCTATGATAAATGATTATTGTTTTGATGATAATGATGTGATTGTGACTGTTTTATGGTGTTGACATTTTGTGTATTAATAGGATATGGTTTATAGACATGGCTCATAATGTTATGACATAATGAGAATGATGTTTTGAATGTTTGGATATGACATGCAGACATAATGAAAACATGTAAACTTGGTGTAGATAACACACTGAATGTGGAAAAGAGAATAATTATGAGACATATGTCCACATGAACTAATGAATGGAGTGTAAGAATAAGGCATGATGTGTTCATTGGTAAGGACCTAAAAAAACCCTAGTTGGATTGACTTAATGAAAATAAGCCTTTCCAATGCTTTGAATGAACATGCTTTGATTGAAAAAGGGGGTATCTTGATCATGCTATGTCAAGTAAGCTCATAGTCCATTCAGTTTAGAGACTGTATGAAGGGAAATTAGGTGATAGGTTAAAAGGGGAAATGGGTGATATGGTAAGCTAGTTTGGGTTAGCTTGGCCCTTCTATAAGTCACCAAAGAACTATAATAGACAAGTCCATACCTTATTATAATGTGCAAACTGATCAATGTGGGAAGTCTACCAATGTGACATATAAAACCTGATTGCGACTTACTTGCTTTGATTTGGACATAGGGTTGTTTATGGATTTTGTTATTTTGATAGGTTGGTGAAGCTAATTGACATGAGAAGCTTCATATGATTATTTTTGACAAACTTAACTTAGCCATCCTTCAAGGGAGTGGTCTAAAGTTATATTTTTATAGCTGTCCTTCAAGGGAGCAATCTATCTTTAAGCAATTTAATTGTTGGGTAGCTATCCTTCAATGGATCAGTCTAAAATTCTAGAGATATAGATCCAAGTGATATTTTGGGATCCCAATTTGATTTTGAAGGCTATTTCTAGACATGGACAAGTCTATTTAGGCTTAGAGATCTACCTTTATTGAGGCAAGATGTTTAGCACAAGAGGTTAATGATAAATGAGGGAAGGTCTTATGAGAGACAACTGATCATGGGATTCTATCATATTAGTGATGAAAAGTATCCATGAGAACCATGCCATGGGTAGAGCTATGGTATCCATGCTTAGGATTAAGATATAACTATGACAGATAATCACATGGTCCTATGTTGTAATTAATTATCCCTACGAGGAATAGGGATAGGTAGATGAAGGGAAGTGAAAATCTTGTAAACCAAGGGATGAGCTTAAGTTAGACATGAAGGTGAGTTTGATCCTTGTTTTAACAATAGAAAGGACATAGTTATGAAGCATTGAGAGGTTCAAGTTCTAGTTTTCATTCGACAGAAGACAAATGATAAGCTCCAGATACATACTTATTGGTTATGATGTAGGGTACAATCTAATTAAAATCAAACTTTCCTCTTTTTCTTTTCTCTAGATTAGTTACATGTTGGTTTTCCTTAAGGATGAGGTATCAAATATTGAATTCTCACTCTTTCAAGTTCTTTTATAAGCACACATGATTCATTCTTGATAGACATGAAGATGATTAAGTGCTATGAGGTGATGATTGTCAGGTAGTTCAAAGTGTGTAATATGTTATTGATGATAATCACTCTAAGAAAGGATCTCATGTAAAGATATGCAAAGAGAAGGAATTTGGACTTTGAGAGGCAAGACTACCTCTACCCCAAAGATGAGAGAGAAAGGGGTAATACCCATAGAGGTTTGAATGCTAGTGTGATAGGCCCATAAAGCAAAAGGGATATGCAGGTGCTAATCCCAACCTAAAGTATTGATGACTTTGGTTAACGTTTTATTGAGGATTTTATTAGAGGTTTCTACTTGTCCATTTTTTTGTTGGTGATAGGGCAAGGAAAAAATTAACTTGATGCCAAAATCATCCCACAAATCTTAGACTTCCTTATTTTTAAAGGATTTTCCATTATTAGTGATGATCTTATGAGGAGCACTAAAGTGGTAGATGATATGGTGATGGATGAAATAAATAATATTTTTGGCTTTGGTCAAGATAAGAGGGATGGATTCTACCAATTTGGTGAAGTATTTGGTAGCAGTAATGATGGATTGGTGTCATTGTAAAGAATGAGGATTGATTTCCCCAATGAGATCGAGACCCCATTATGAGAAAGGCCAATAGCCTTTGGATACTCAAAGGCCATGGGCTAGTAAATGATGTAAGTTATCATGCTATTGACATTTGAAACACTTATTTACATAATCAAAAAAATCTTGATTGAGGGTGGGCCAATAATAACTAAGGTGAAGGATATGTTTAGTGATAAATAGGCCACTAGAATGTCCCCCACAAATTCTTTCATGTGTTTCCATGATACCGTGCAAAGCTTCATGATTATATAGACAACGGAGAAGGAGGCTATCAAAGGCATGTTTATAAAGGATTTCCCATAGTATGGCATAATGAGAGGTACTCTGAACAAAGGTTCTTTGGGAATTATATGAAAGGTTGGGAGGAATAATGTCAAGGTTAAGGTAGTTAAAAGTTTGGTCATACCAAATGTCAAAAGGAGATGCTTTCATACTAAAAATGGTGGGGAGGTCAAATTTGATATATGAAGGTGTGATAAAATGATGGATGGTGACAAATAGTTTAGATTTAGCTAGTTGGGATGGAATTTGGTAATCCAAGGAAGCCATCATGTCTATGATCTTGTTGGTAGATCGAGGAGCTGACTAGATCAGGTAATGATTGAATGATGCTAAGAGTACATCTACGAGTTGTTTATACTTAAATAAGACAACATTTTTACATTTATAGGATCCATTGACCTAGTTGATCACAAGTTGAGAGTCACCAAAGACATTTATTATTTTAGCTCCCAAGGGTTAGAGTGGTTTGGAGACATAGGACTAGAGCTTCGTACTTAGCCATATTGTTAGTGCATTAAAATTCAATTTTGAAGGAAATGGGAAGAAGTTCATCATTAATGAGAATGAGAATAAATCTAACACCCCCACTATGTTGGCATTTGGAGCCATTGAAAAAAATGGTCTTTTGGTAGGTAGGTTCCTCTTGAAAAAGTGTTGTGATGGACTCATCTAGAAAATCAAAAGGAAGTAGTTGGTTGTCTGGTAGAGGAGCTTTGGTCAATTGGTTGATGATGAATTGAGCCTTAATAGACTTATCTTGAGGGAAAAAAAGATCAAACTTAGCTAGGAGTATGAGGAACTTATCTATACACTGGTTTTGGTATGGTTTAGAGTGCATGCACTTGAGTGGGTCAGTGTTAGTGATGACATAGGTTTTATGATTAAGAAGGTAGTGACAGAGTTTGGAGGCCACAAAGACTAAGGCAAAGCAAAGTTTCTAAAAATGAGTATATTGAGTCTCATATTCTATAAGTGTATGACTAATTTAGTATATGGATTGTTGATGGTTAGGGAAACTCCTAAAAATCTAAGATAAAAGAAGTAATGTGGAATCATTTTCACCATTTTGACTTTTAGCAATTTTTACTCTATGTATTTTGTTATTTTGCAGGCGAGCTTGCTGAGGTAGAGTGAATTGGTTGGGTGATTGAGTTTTCAAGGCTTATTGATTCTTTATTTTATGGAGAGTGGATAAGGGCATGGCTGAGTGGTAGGACGAGGGTTTTGACCATGGTAGTTATCATGGAATGAGGTGGGTTATGTTTTGAATTTCATAAGATAGTTAAATTATTTGTGTTTGAGTGGTATTGTGTAGTTATAAATTATTTGGGTAGGGTTGTAGATGGATTTTTATAAAAGGATGCCCTAGTGTAGGTTTTTTTAAATTTGAGAAAATTAGTAGGGGAAATGGGGATTGGAAGGGTAGACAAAGTTGGTAATAGGTTGTAGAATAGTCTGAGGTAGGTGACAAATGAAATTTAGGTGTTTTTGGAGATGTTGAGAGAGGTTTAGGGTTCAAGTTACACCATTGATGATCACACATAGTGACCATCAGTGGTTTAACTCAATCATTGATGGTTAAGGTCTAGGGGTAAAAGGTCCCGAAGGGATCGTTGATGGTTTAATAAACTATCGATGGTCAACATTTTAGGGGTAGGTTGGGTGAAGGTAGTAGAAATGTTTTTAATGGGTTTAAAGTTTGTAAATTTTTATAGTAAGGTTAAAGGCTATATAGGGTTTGGTAAAGTAGCTAGGGTTGTAAAAGTTATGTTTAAATAGGGTGAAGAGGTTGTGAAAGGAATGTGATTTGAAGGGTTTAGGGTTGAGGGTTTTGTGTGGTGTAAAGTTAAATGAATGTATATAAAGTGTGATAAAGTGTGTAAAGTTGTTTTGAAGTTGAAAATTAGTGTTAAGTGGTGAAAAAAATTGAATGTAGATGTCTAAAAAAGGATTGGTGGGTAGAATGAGGTAAAAGACATGTTAGGTATTAAGGTAGAGGGTTAATAGTTAGACAAAATAAGGCAATTATATGTGATAGAAGTAGGTGGGAGGTAAGATGAGGGTAAAAGTAATACAAATAAAGGTAGAGGTTGGTAACATTAGTGTTAGAGGGAATATGGTAAATGTGATGGGTTAGATGTGAATGATGGGTGAAAAATATAAGTGTCAATTTGTACTTATTGCTATGTGGAAAACCAAGTATGCATGATAATATTGTTGTTATGGAGGCCTACGAGCATATCTAAATGAGGGACCAGGTCCTCAAGATCTTTACTGAGGTCTATGATAGGATGATGGATGAAGAGTAGAGACACATGGAGGAGGTTGGCCTAGGGGGCATGAAACACTACCAACACTGGTCGTGGGATGTAGCTATGATCATGACCCTCATCAAGAAATGGTATCCAACCACAAACACATTTTTGTTGCTAATACAGGAGATGCCTATCATCTTAGAGGATATTCAGTGGATTGCATGGCTACCCATTTGAGAGGAGGTAATTTATCACATGGATCTGATATATAAAATGGATTGGGTTTAGTCTAGATATCATGTAGGTGGTGTATGTTATGGACCACTATACAAGAGGACTCTTAGGGATAGATGTTTATTGACCATGATGATGATGGGGTTGTCTTGCTTCATGCTAATAGATTTGAATAATAGCTGATTCCCTTGTCTACTTTTGGGAGTACAAGTGGAGATGTTGTTGGGGAGGATTGTGTTTGGTTGGGCTCCCATGTTATTGGTGCAGATCTATAGGGAACTCTAGGACTTTCAAGCACATAGGCAATACAAGATTAGTGTGGGGTTTGTGATCCATTATTGGGCATATGAGCACATATGACTGTTAAGACTTTTGGGACTTCCATGGGATGGTTATGCTCTAATAGACTATAGAGTGGGTTTCATGAGGTGGTGAGAAGATTTTTGTTGATAGGGGCTGGTGGTGGCACTAGAGACATAGATTGGCTTAGAGATGCTTTAGCGGGTTTGGTGGTGGGTGACATAGTATGAAGGCCATATGTGGACTGGCTGAGGTGGGTAGCATATACCTTTCACATGCTATCACTATAGAGCTAGCATTGGATTTATGGGAGATGAGATGGTGAGACTGAGCTTATCTTGTTTAATCGAGCGTGGAGATAATTTGGCCTAATGTAGGGGATCCCACCAAATTTTCCATGATATAAGAGGGAGGATGCAAAGTTCTTATTCCTAGAGTCACAGTGATAAGATGTTATTTTGGACCATGAGGAGCTACTAGCAAGAGATATAATAGATGATGTAGGTATTATAGATGGTTATGTAGTGTGGTACTAGGCTAGATACACATTGATCAATTTTGGATGGGGTGATAGGGGTTAGTATCCCATAAATGTGGATCTTGCTGGGCTACCGACACAATATGGATAGTTGGTAGTAGCATTGGTAATGGCATAGGCCTAGATTACTGGATTATAAGGATAGGTGGCCAATTTACAAGGTCAGGTCATCACCTTATAAGATCAGGTGGCCACCTTGATTGGAGAGTGAGATCAGGTAAGGATCTCTCTTGGGATAGTGACATAGGAGAGAGATTCACTAAGATAGAAGGAAAGAGTGGCCATAATATCAGTAGTAGGACCACCTAATATAATTTTGACATGATACTTAGCCACTATTGAGGAGTTGAGATATTCTGAGGTAATAGTGTTGGTGTAGTTTATATTGGAGATGAGGTATGGAGAGTATAGGTCTAGTTTAGTAGGTGGTCCATCTATAGATACTCTAGGATAGTGGGCCTCCATAGTGGGTCAGGTAGGGATATCAAGGGGACCACCACCAAATGTTAGTGTAGGTGTAGGTAAAGATGAAGCCAATGGGACTGGTGCCCCATGGGCTTGATAGATGAGATTATATGATGTATATGTTTTTGATTTTAATACCAGCCTATGTGTTAATGGAATGAGATGTATATATGAGAGAGATATTTGATACATTATTCCATGTATTTCATGTATTATGATGTATTCTTCATTGACATATAGTACTTTTATTATGATTATTAAGGTTATATAGATGAGGATTATGTTCATGAGGATATAGATGTTGATTATGTTTATGATATATATTGTGACTATGTTTATTGTGAATTATTGATGATGTTGATTGTGTTTATGATGATATAGATGTGGATTATATTTATAGATGTTGTAGATATGGTGAATTTATGGATATGATGGATGATTTAATTATGCTATATGATGGCATGTTTAAGGAATTGAAATATGATTGTTATGAAATGTTCAATCTAATGATGAAAATATGTGTTTCAATAAGGGGATGATTGGTTTATACATAGTTTATGATATGTGCATTTATAGATCTGATTGTAGACATGTGAGTGATGTGTTGATTTTGTTTAGATGATGCTTGTGATTCACAAATATAATTTTCATATGATGATATGGTTTATAGAAAATAATTTTATATGATGATGTGGTTCATAGAAAAGAATTTTATATGATGATGTGGTTCATAGGCAGTGTGATAGATGATGTTTAGCATATGATGTGTTTTATGTTGTTTATGCTATGATAAATGATTATTATTCTGATGATAATGATGTGATGATGTGATTGTGACTATTTTATGGTGTTGACATTTTGTGTATGAATAGGATATGGTTTATAGACATGGTTCATAATGTTATGACATAATGAGAATGATGTTTTGAATGTTTGGATATGACATGCAAACATAATGAAAACATGTAAACTTGGTGTAGATAACACACTGAATGTGGAAAAGAGAGAATAATTATGAGACATATGTCCACATGAACTAATGAATGGAGTGTAAGAATAAGGCATGATGTGTTCATTGGTAAGGACCTAACAAAACCCTAGTTGGGTTGACTTAATGAAAAATAAGCCTTTCTAATGCTTTGAATGGACATGTTTTGATTGAAAAAGAGGGTATCTTGATCACATTATGTCAACTAAGCTCGTAGTCCATTGAGTTTAGAAAGTGTATGAAGGGAAAGTAAATGATAGGTTAAAAGGGGAAATGGGTGATATGGTAAGCTGGTTTGGGTTAGCCTGGGCCTTCTATAAGTGACCAAAGAACCATAATAGACAAGTCCATACCTTAATATAATGTGTAGACTAGTTGATGTGGGAAGTCTACCAATACAACATATAAAAGCCAATTGTGACTTACTTGCTTTGATTTGGACATAGGGTTGTTTATGGATTTTGTTGTTTTGATAGGTTGGTGAAGCTAATTGACACGAGAAGCTTCATATGATTATTTTTGACAAACTTAACTTAGCCATCCTTCAAGGGAGTGGTCTAAAGTTAGATTTTTATAACTATCCTTCAAGGGAGCAATCTATTTTTAAGAAATTTAATTATTGGGTAACTATCCTTCAAGGGATTAGTCTAAAATTCTAGAGATATGGATCCAGGTGATATTTTGGGATCCCAATTTGATTTTGAAGGCTAGTTTTAGATATGGACAAGTCTATTTAGGCTTAGAGGTCTACCTTTATGGAGGTAAGATGTTTAGCATAAAATGTTAATGATAGATGAGGGAAGATGTTATGAGAGACAACTCATCATGAGATTCTATTAGATTAGAGATGAAAAGTATCCATGAGAACCATGCCATGGGTAGATCTATGGTATCCATGCTTAGGATTAAGATATAACTATGATAGATAATCACATGGTCCTATGTTGTAATCAATTATCCCTAAGAGGAATAGGGATAGGTAGGTGAAGGGAAGTCAAAATGTCATAAACCAAGGGACAAGCTTAAGTTAGACATAAAGGTGAGTTTGATCCTTGTTTTAACAATAGAAAGGACATAGATGTGAAGCATTGAGAGGCTCAAGTTTTAGTTTTCCTTTGAGAGAAGACAAATGATAAGTTCCTGATCCATACTTATGGGTTATGATGTAGGGTACAAGCCAACTGAAAGAAAACTTTCCTCTTTTTCTTTTCTCTAGATTAGTTACATGTTGGTTTTCCTTAAGGATGAGGTCTCAAATATTGAATTATCACTATTTCAAGTTTTTTTGTAAGCACACATGATTCATTCTTGATAGACATGAAGATGATTAAGTGCTACGAGGTGATGCTTTTCAAGTAGTTCAAAATGTGTAAGATGTTCTTGATGATAATCACTCTAAAAAATGATCTCATGTAAAGATATACAAAGAGAAAGAATCTAGACTTTGAGAGGCAAGACTACCTCTACCCCAAAGATGTGAAAGTGGTAGTACCCATAGAGGTTTGAATGCTAGTGTGATAGTCCCATAAAGCAAAATGGATATGCAGGTGTGAATCCCAACCCAAAGCATTGATGACTTTGGTTAACATTTTATTGAGGATTTTATTAGAGGCTTCTACCTATCCATTTTCTTATTGGTGATAGGGTGAGGAAAAACTTAACTTGATGCCAAAATCATCTCACAAAGCTTAGACTTTCTTATTTTTAAAGGATTTAGCATTGTTAGTGATGATATTATGAGGAAAACTAAAGTGGTAGATGATATGGTGATGGGTGAAATCAATAGTATTTTTGGTTTTGGTCAAGCTAAGAGGGATAGATTCTACCCATTTAGTGAAGTATTTGGTAGCAATAATGATGGATTGGTGTCATTGTAAAGAATGAGGATTGATTTCCCTAATGAGATCGAAACCCTATTACGAGAAGGGACAATAGTCTTTGGATACTCAAAGGCCATGGGCTAGTACATGATGTAATTTAGCATGCTATTAACATTTAACACACTTATTTACATAATAAAAAAAATATTGATTGAGGGTGGGCCAATAATAGATAAGGTGAAGGATATGTTTAGTGATAACTAGGCCACTAAAATGTCCCCCACAATTTCTATCATGTGTTTCCATGATAGCATGGGAAGCTTCATGATTATGCAGACAACAGAGAAGGAGGATATCAAAGCCATGTTTATAAAGGATTCCCCATAGTATGGTGTAATGAGAGGTACTCTAAATAAATTTTCTTTGGTAATTCTATGAAAGATTGGGAGGAATAATGTCAAAGTTAAGGTAGTTAAAAGTTTGGTTGTACCAAATGTTAGAAGGAGATGATTCCATACCAAAAATGGTGGGGAGGTCAAAATTGATATATGAAGGTGTGATTAAATGATGGATGATGATAAATAGTTTAGATTCAACTAGTTGGGATGGAATTTGGGAATTTAGGGAATCAATCATGTCTATGAACTTGTTGGTAGATCAAGGAACTGACTGGATAAGGTAATGATAGAATGATGCTAAGAGTACATCTATGAGTTGTTTTTGATTCAGTAAGACATAATTTTGACATTGATAGGATCCATTGACTTAGTTGGGAGTCACCAAAGACATTTATTATTTTAACTCCCAAGGGGTAGAGTGGTTTGGAGACCTATGACTAGAGCTTCATACTTAGCCATATTGTTAGTGAATTTAAAGTCAAGTTTGAAGGAAAGGGAAAGAGGTTCATCATTAATGATAATGATAATAAATCTAACACCCCCACTATGTTGGCATTTGGAGCCATTGAAAAACATGATCATTTGGTAGGTAGGTTCCTCTTGAGAAAGAGTTGTGATGGACTCATTTGGAAAAGCAAAAAGAAGTAGTTGGTTGTCTAGTAGAGGAGATTTGACCAATTAGTCGATGATGACTTGAGCTTTAATAGACTTATACTGAAGGAAAAAAAGATCAAACTTAGCTAGGAGCATGAGGCACTTATCTTTACACTAGTTTTGGTATGGTTTAGAGTGTATATACTTGAGTGGGTCAGTGTTAGTGATGACATAGGTTTTACGATTAAGAAGGTAGTGACAGAGTTTGGAGGCCACAAAGACTAAGGCAAAGCAAAATTTCTCAAGATGAGTATACTGAGTCTCATATTCTATAAGTATATGACTAATGTATTAGATGGCTTGTTCTTTATTCTATTCATCATGATGAGTGAACATTGCCCCTAAGGAATGGTCTATGATGGATATATAAAGGAAGAAGGGTTGGTCTTCCCTTGGAGGGATGAGGATAGGTGGATAGTGAAGGTAATCCTTGATTAAATCAAAGTCTTGTTGATAGCCATTGGTCCACTTAAAAGAGGTGTCTTTCTTGAAAAGATAGTGAAAGGGTTGACATCTATTTGATAACTGGGAGATGAAGTGATGAATGGATTAAAGCTTCCCTTATAGGCTGTGGAGTTACTTAGGTTTAGTAGGAGGTATCTCTAAGATTGCCTTGAATTTGGTAGGGTCTATTTCAATTCTTTGAAGAGAGATGATAAATCTAAGAATATTTCTAGATAAGACCCCAAAAATGCATTTTTTAGGGTTGATTTTGACATGATAATGGATTAGTCGATTAAAGATAATGGCAAGAATGTTTAGGTGATCTTTATGGTTTTGGATTTTGCAAGGAGATCATCCACATAGTCCTCTACAATTTTATGGATGAGATCATGAAAAATGTAGGTCATGGCATGCTGATAGGTTACTCCAGCATTTTTTAGACCAAAAGGCATGACCCTATAGCAAAAATTTCCCCATGGGGTGATAAAAGAATTTTTATGCTGATCTTTGGGGGTAATCAAGATCTGATTATATCCTAAGAAATTGTCCATGAGAGATAACATTTCATGGCTAGCTATAAGATCAACAAGTTTGTCAATGTTTGAAAAAGGAAAGTCATCCTTTGGGAAAGTGAAGTTGAGGTCATGAAAGTTAATATAGAGATGAAGTCCCCCTATGGGATTGGTGATGGGAACGATGTTAGAAACCCATTGTGGATAATTTATGGGCTGAATGAAGTCAATGGATAAAAGACACTGAATTTATTCTTTAATAAAAAGGGCTATGTGAGGAAGTATCCTACAAAGCTTTTATCATACTGACTTAACCTCAGGATGGGTGATAATGTTATGGAAGGAAATATAACGATCAATTCTAGGCATATCCTGATAGGACCAAGCAAATGCTATGCTATGGTCATGAAGGAAAGAAGGGTAATATTGTTTCTCCATGGAATTTAAGGATGGGCTGATCATAACGATATGGGGGTTATATTGAGTACCAGAGTTGACATCGATAGTGGGTTAATTTAGCATGGTTTGGTTCTCAAGAGGAAATGATTTATGGATAGAAGAGTGCCCTACACTGAGGTAGGTGAGAATAGAATCATCATCTTGATGTTGGATGGTGTTGATGGTAGGCGAATCTTACTCTATCATTTTAGGATGGATGAGAGGAAGGGTTTTAGTCTGACCATCCTTTTGATAGGTTAGGGGGACCAAACTAACAACATTGATAAAAAAAAGTTAGATGTGATGATATCAAATTATTTAGTCTTTGAGGGCGATGAGGTTGGTGATGATGGAAGATCCTTTTCAATGGTGGTGATGGGTTTTGGTAAGGTGAGTTATTCTGGTGGTATTAACCCAAGGTTGAATAACTCATGAGGTTTTTGGGTTTTGATTATGGGTATCTCATGAGGTCCCTATTCATAAAGGCCAAGGACAAACCCCTTCTAAGCACACTTATAAAGGTAAGCTTTGGCAAATGACTATTTGTTGAGGTAAGAGATGTTGGAGGTGAATGGTCAGATGGATGAGATAGTGGTGGGAGTGAGAAGTCATTGATCAAGTCCCCCATAGATGAAATTTTTTTGATGGTTAGGGAGCCTTAAAGGGAGGATGGTTTTGATGTTTGGATTGTAAGAAGGGTCATGTTTGAGGTTTCCATACTCTTACAAAGTAGGGAAAGCATCCAAGGCTAAAAGGAAATATTATCTAAGGGATAGATGTTTTAACATGGATTCCAAGGGGTCCTCTATAAGAATATAGAAAGAAGGGATAGATGAGCTAGTGGAAGTGTTATTAGTTTAGGTTGGTGGTGAGGTAGGGTGGTTAGTAATTAATGGTGAGGTGGATAAGGGAGGAATAAAAACATTGCTAGCTTGATATGTCATATTCTAAGAGGTAAAAGGACTAAGGAAATATTTTATTGTAAAAATTTGACCTTCATGCTCAAATTTGACACATCTATGTAAGGTAGAAGGGAAACAAGTCATGGCACTGATCTAAGGGTGTCTGAGTAACACATTATATTAGAAATCACCCTGTATAACATAGAATAGTTTAAGAATGGTACAAGTCCCAAGTAGATATGGAGGAAAACTATCCCCAAGGTAGTGGCCATGGTATCATTAAAGGAATGAAGGACTATTGCACTTTTTGACATGTTCTTTGGTAGCTAAAATTGGTCATAAGCATGGGATGAGATAATTTTGATGCTAGCTCCTACATCAATCATTACCCTTTCGATGTAGGTGTTATTGATGTATGTAGTGATGAAGAGGGGGGATTAGGATCCTCAAAATGAATAAGAGGTATTTTATAATCTTGAAAGGTGATAAAGGAAAAAATTTAGAGGGCTCCAACAAAGGATATAAGAGGTTGTGGGTCATCTAGTTGAACCTCTATAGATTGCAGAGCCTCTATCAGTGCCTGATGATGGTGGAGTGAGGTGTTGATTAGTTCATAAAGGTTCATTTTCATTGGCATCTGGTGAAGTTTATTCAACATGATATGCTAGATGGAGTTAGAAAGGTTAGAGGGAGAAGCTCCCAAAATGGATACTTTAGGTTTTGGTAGTGGGATAGGTGAAGGTGCAGGTGTTTGGTTAGAAGGCTAAGGGGTTGAAGGGTATGTATAAGGAATGGAGACTTTATATTTTCCCTTATCCTTCTATTGGGCCTGAGATTAGGAAACCATATGAATAGTGTGGATGGGGGGATTTACTAGGTTGGATGGTTGCTTTAGTTCCTCCTCCTCACTCTTGGGTAAGAGTCAGGGGAGTAGATAAATGTTGGATAGGTTGACTTGATGGTTGTATTGGTAATGGGGGTAAGAGAGGCTCATATAATAAAAAATCATCCTCATCATATAGGCCATGAATGAGTGCTTATAGAGCTTTATAGTTCTCCTTGTCATGTCTTGATGCCCTATGATATGCATATATCAAGTTATCATTGGACCAGGAGGGTTTGGTATTGAAAAGGTAGAATGGTTTGATATGTGGCAAGCTAATAGAAGAAGTTTGTAACAATTTTTTTAGGATGGTTGAATAATATTCATTCAAAGGTGTTAGAGGTGATGGGTTTATAGTTTTAGGGATGACACCCTTTTAGAATCAGTTTTCACCTTAAAAGTTATAGGTGGTGGAATGGTTTTAGTTAGTGGTTGGGATTGCTTAGTTATGGGGGACTTTGGGGTAAATGTTTTGAGAGTGGAAGATTTAGATGATGAGGGATTGGATATAGGTGGGAAAGTATAAGTGGATGGGTTAGCTAAAAATGATGGATAACTAGATGGTTTTATCAGTGTAGGTATAGGTAGAGAAAAGGGGGATGGTTTACTAGAAGAAGAATAGGTAATTGGGATAGTAGAAAGATGGGGGTATTAAAATAGAAGGTAAGTGGGAATGAGGTGATATGCATATAGTTTAAGGTAGAGGTTTGGTTAAATCTACCTTTTTAATTAATTTAGCTAGGGGTTTCTTTGGTAGACTAGATGGTGTAAAATTCAACTTCACAGTGGGGTGAGTTTGACTAGGTGTGGGAAGAATTCCTAGATTCTTGATAGGTTTGGCAAGAGAGGCATAAGGTGATGGAGGTGGTTGGGGTGGTTCATTTATAGTTTTATAAGAAGAGGTATTTGGTGGAGTTGTAATAATGGGTTTAAGGGTGGATTTAAGTGAGGTTGATGACTCATATTTGTGTTGGTAAGGGAGCCCAAGATGATGTTAAAATGTGGCTCTATCAAAGGTGGGTTTAGAAGTGAATTCTATACTTTAAACTAGTCTATAAAAGGGCTTGTAGATGGGTTTGGTTCCTTGGTCATTGGTTTCAAAAATTAAGCCCTTAGGTGGATAAGAGGGAATGGTTCCTCTATCCTTGTTTTTGATGGAAGGTTCTAAAATTGGTGGTTGGGTGGATAAGGTAACCTTCTCTTGTGGGATGGTTTATAAAGGGAGAATGGATAGTTATATGATGGGGGAGGTAGGTGTATTATCCTCAAGTGAAGGAATAGATATGGTTGCTTCTTTTATTTGGGTGTTTAAAGGAATGGAGGGTAGTTCTACCACTTAATTAGGTGGAGTGGAGAAAGAAGAGGTGGTTAAAGAAAAGGTTGTCTCCTTCGGTGTTTTTATTAGAGGAGAGGTAGATAAAGCTAAGGACTCATCAAGTGAATAGAGAGGGGTGGTTGATTCCTTCATTTGGGTTTCAAAAGGAATAGAAGGTGAGTTCACTACTTTCATGATTGAAATAGAGGAAGTAGTGGTTGAGGTAGTGGTCTCCTCAACAATGGGCTCACTAATAATAACATTGATTGTATGTGCCTCATGAGAGTGAGATGATTCTAGTTTGTTGTTAGGGTGATGGGTGGGAGGAGTATGATTAGAAAAAGGTTTATGAAAGATGTCAGGGGACTAATTAAGAGGTGCATTGGGATTATCAAATGCAAATTCTCCACTATCAATTAAGTTTTGGACTAGACTTTTGAAGGTATTGCATTTATTGATGTTATGTCTAATAACTTGATAAAAGGCACAATTCTCATTCTCATTGTACCAACCAGGCATGGGGTGAGAAGCATCAAATTAATCAGGTGGTTTGATAAGTGGAATTTGGATGAGTCTATCTTTGAGAAATTTGTCCAAAACTAAAGCATAATACTTCCCTATGGGAGTATATTAATTAGGAGGAGATCTATTTTGGTTTTGTTTTTATTGGTAGGAAGGGTTAGAAGAATTGGTTTGATGAGGTTGGTTGATAGTTGGTGGTGGATCAATTTTTAGGACCACTAAGTTTTGTGGATGCTTCTGTGTTGTTATTAGGATGATTGGATTGGTTAGTGGTTTTAGTAGAGGGAGGGTCATTAGATTTAAAGCTATGATTATTGTTACGTAGTTTTAATTTCCCTTCATCAATAGCTTAATTTTCAAGTTTTTGTGCCATGGTGAATGCCTCATTAAAATTTCTAGAAGTTTTAACTTCAAGAGCAGGGGTAATATATTTGGCACAACCTCAAGAGAAGAGATTAATAAAATCAGGTTGGGGTAAGGAGAAAGAGAGTTGGTTGATGATACCTCTCCATCTAGATACGAAATTGATAATTGATTCATCATCAAATTGCTTAATAGAATAGAGGTTGGTAATAGAAACTTTTTAAGATATATTTATTGAGAAGTGATCTAAAAAGATTTGGGATATTTGGGAGAAGGAAAAGATGGTGTGTGGTGAGAGTAATATACCAATCAAAGGCTGGTCTTGAGAAAGACATGGGGAAGGTATGAAGGAGGATAGCGTCATCATATGAAATTAGATAACAAGAATGGTGAAATGCTCTTAAATGTAGTTGGGGGTCCTCTTTGCCTTGGAACTTAGAAAACTTGGGTAATTACCATTGATGAGGATAATAATGGATATGAATAGATGGATGAATGGGTTCATTACATATTTGATCATAGGATAAAAGGTTATGAGACACAAAAATAGATGACTCTAGGTTGGTTATTTTGTTGATTAACATCTTGACCAAATATGTTTAAGGTTAGGAAGCTACATAATTAAGTGGTAAATTTTGTTAAGGTTAGGTGGTAGTAATGTATAGATAAGTGGTAGATGGTGCTGAAGAAGCCACATATTAGTAAGTGACCATAGGAGGTTGGGATGGTGCCACATAAGGGTTGATTAGCACAAATGGTTGGGTGGAAAGTGTTATGTATCCTTGTGGATTAGAAACTTATGGTTAAGATGTAATGGGTTCTTTTTGGGGGGCTGATATGGGTTGGTTTAGAGTGTTGTTGGATGGTGGTATGGATGTAGATTGGATTGGAGGTATGAAAGTGATAGTTGGTTATTTATGGGTGGTAACTCTAGTGCTAATAGGTGGGAGGATTTGAGGTATGGAAAGAACCAAATTTTGAAGTGGGGTGGAAATTAGTGGGTTGGTTAAACTAAGGGGAATGGTATAAATAGGGGTAGAAGATACCCCATGGTAGAAGGAGTATAAGTGACAAGAGGTAAGGTTGATCCAATGTTGAAGGTATTGGTTGGGGTAGTAGGTGTTTGGTTATTGGTTAGGATATTCAATGGAGTTTGGGGAGTGGTAGTAGGTAGGGTATTGGAAGAAGAAGAGGCTTGGGTGAGAATGGGTTGGATTGAGGTGGCACCCACCAGAATATGGGGAGGCATACCATAAGGTGGATCAATAGAAGGAATTGAAGCAAGAGAGGTATGGTTAGATAAGGTGTTAAGGTAATGCTAAAGATCCATGAGGTTGTCATTGAGGAAGGAAATGAAATCCACATCACCCTAAAAAAAAATCTAAAACTTGGTAGGAGGGGGAGAAAAATGAGGAGAATCCTCAACATCAGAATTATACGCCATGGAGGAAGAGGAAGAAGGTGGTTGTTGGTTGGTTTGATTCCTCAGCTATTTTTTAGTAAAGACCATGAGAGGAAATATGAGATAAGTTGATGAAACTCACACCTCAAACAAAGAGCAAGCAATATAAAAGATCTCAAAGAAATTAAAACATACACTACAAGTGCATTTAAACTTAGGGTCTTTTTTAGATCGCTTTTGGCTTATGCCTAAGAAAGTGTGAAGAATAAATTTAGCATGTAAATCAGGTATTAAAGAGGAAATCTAAGGTTGGTTTTAGGGTATGTTTAGGTGCTCAAGAGAGACCACTATATTGAAATTTAGTACATGGCTTGGTTTTGGGGCTTACCCCTTCACTTCACACACTACAATGATAAGGGTGTCAGATGCTTAGCCAAAATATACTAAATTTTAGAGTTTATACTCAACTAGAGAGCTGAGTTGGTCTCCCCTTGATAATTAACTCCAAGTAGGATTGTTAGGAACGGGTAAGGTTTACTGCTAGGTGATGAAATCCTAGTTGGGACTTGTCTAAAGTTTTTTTTGATGTGTTGATTGGTTATGTGGTTTGACAAAAGTGTGTGATAACAAGAGTGAAAACTATGGTTAATGACTTTTTTTAGTTACTAGATGAACTCAAATAAGCAAGCAATCAATGTATGCAAAAAGGTTTATTTCAAGCCCAAAATAAATTTAAATTTCATTAGATGAGCATACAATAAAGAAAGAAAAAGGGATATTGGGTCTACTGGGCATGCCAAGGTGTTTCTCTTAATTTCCACTCATTTCTAAATTTGGAAGTAAGTAAGAAAATAGTAATAGGGGTGTGTAAAAGAATACTTGGTAAAAGTGCTCACATGATTCAAATGACAATGGGAACTCCTCTTTGCCTTAGAAGGAATAATATGTAGATAAGAAATACACTAGAAAAGGGGTTATTATATGGATGTTTTAGTAGATTTATTAGCATGAGCTAGATCCATGAAGTGTATGTTTGCTAGGAGGCTGTCAATCCACTATTTATAATAATTAAGATGATATAAATGAAAAGAATGAATACTTGCATTCAATAACATGAAATTAAATGCATGTAAGAAGAATAAAGTAAAATTCTTGTTCAAAGAAAATGACTAAAATAGAAAAATTAGGTCAATAACTATGCTAAGATAGTTAGGGTTAGGTTCATAAAATCAGGGAGGGCTCTGTGAATAGGAAGGAACACAAAGAACAAGGTTTGGTTGAGGTAGAGGGGTTGAAAATAACTTATTATTTTACCATAGTGACCGATGGCTATTGGGTGAACTATCAATGGTTAGGCTAACCATCAGAGGTTGGGTAACCATTGATGGTTGAGGTGACTGTCAGTAGTTGGACTAACCATTAGTAGTTGCCTATGTGTTTTTAGGAATATTTAGAAAAAGAATGGTAGATTGGGTAAATGATTAGATAAGGGTTTGAATATGGATCTGGTTAGAAATAAAAGGTGGGTGAGTAGGTCTGATTAGGTTAGGGGATTTAGAAATGAAATATAACAAAGAAATAATAAAAAAGTTACATGTAACTGATTAGATGGCTGATGGAAGGCTAAAGCAATTTGGCTAGAGTGACAGTACTTTGACCTTGAGAGAAATCTAGATAGAGGTTTGGGTCTCCATTGTTGTTGCTTACTTGTTTAAGGAATGATAGACAACTGTGTATAAGAAGATTTGATATCTTGGATGTGGATCCAATTCACCTCTAACTCTTCTCCTTTTATAGGATGAAGTTACTAATTGAGTAGGAGGAAGTTGATAATTAGGGTGGAATATAAAGTTGTTATTTATTATGCTTTAAAGCTTGTTACCATTGTAAAAGGGAACTTGCTAAATTTTTCAATGCTTATCTTGTACATAGCTGGTAATGGCTTTAAAATATGTTGATGACTTGACCATCAATAATCAGGCTAACTATCGATGGTCAGCCTAACCATCAATGGTTAGGATGATCATTGATGGTCGAAGAGCTAGAGGAAAGTGGGTGAAAGTAAGTTAATAGGAGGTGGATTAAAAGGTGAATTTATTAAATTAATAAATGGGCTTAGTCAACTAGGTGGTCAATTAGTTTTAGGGTTGGGTAGGGGTTCAAGGCATTTTGACATCTAAAACTATGCAGTTTTCAAGAGTCTAAAATAGTCTATAACACCAAATAATATTCCCTCTAATTAAAAATAGGGTCTATATAACCAAATAATTACATCCCCATTTTTCAAATATATCTAAAGTAATTTAGGACTAAAAAGGCATCTCATTCATGCATGTGGGTTTCCCCATATGTTGACATATGTCACAACATCTAGTATATTCCTTTGTATATTTTTATAAATTAGTCTAGTAGTATCTTGTTATGAAAATCTTAGGTGAAATTCTCCATGTAGAAAAACTCCCCCACATGGTTCATCATGACAAGCTCAAAGGGTATCAAGTAACTCATTTTATCTCACACACCGACACACGATTCAATCAAGTTGAGCATAGAAGGATAACCTAAAATATAATAAAATGTATGACTATCACTGACCAAATTATTTCTTCGCCTTGGTGAAAAATGCTATAGAAATTTACATGTATCCAAAATTAGTAATATCTAAAAACTAATGTATTTTCACTTAAACAAAAAATAAATATTCCTCTAGAAAAACATCATCAATATGTGGACTTTATTTATTAGATGTTATATGGGAAGGTAAATATGAAACTATATTATCCTTTTGTGTTTATTTATAATGTTAGTATCAAAATATTGAAGTAGTAATATTGAATTAGTAATATTGTATAAGTGTGTACAAAAATAGGATAATAATTAGATATTTTCCATATAATTTTCATGGGTTACACCCCTTAGGTATTGTATAAATAGACATGAAAATTGGGGTGCATGGAATCACCACAATAGTGCATTTGAGTGGGCCAACGACTTCCTAATTGGGGGTTTACGATTGGGATCCCCCAAGAAAAAACATTTTTAGAACATATGCATGTTTTGGTGGTCTCGTAGGAATTCTTACGTATATAAAGAATATGGGTAGTGTTATGATCCATAGTTTTATGTGGAACCATTATGGGTTGTATTCTTATCCCATGGTTTTGGTAACCATTGTATTATAAGACTGTTTATGTAGTTACTTATTGATATGCATATATGTACTCACACATGAAACTTAAGGGTAAAGAATAGCTAAGAAGTACATTATTATATTGTAATACCATTAAGTTAATATAATAGTAAAGTAGGTTACTGTGTAATTTTTTCATAAGAGTTTTTGTAGTCATATAAAATGCAAAAATTGGTAACTTGAGCATGGCTAATGACACCCAATCCTTAGGTCCCTCTTGGTTTCTCTCATAACCCTCTTAGTTTTACTTTCACTAATTCCTAGTCATCTATGGCCCTCCAGACTTGATCCTAATTGAGCCAAGACCCTCTCTTCATGACCAATCCATCCACCTAGGTCCCATCTACTCAAGACAATAGTGCCAAAGTTGGACTACAATGCTAGACACTAGGGTGTCCCATTTTTTTTGCTCTTATCCAATTATAATTTGAGCTCAAATTACCATTTCCCCTAATTCCTCTTATTCATTATGTCGATATAGTCTAGTTTCATCTAACCCATGACCAATAGATCCCTATAAAATCTCATTCAAAGATCATATGGAAAGGTTTGGAGAATATCACTCAAGTAAACAAGAATACAACAAAGATAACTAACCTATTCTCTGCATACAACCAACCTATACATTTTCAAGCCAATTCAAGTCCTTACACCAGTCTCTAGTCATCTCAAGCACACCTAGTTTTAGCATTTTTAATATTATATTCACTATTGCACAAAGAACTCTTAAAGGGATAACTACATATAGATTGATCCCTCCTCAGAGTATTGGTATGTATGCAACATGCCCACACATGGGGTGTGAAGCATGTCTAATGTATCTAAAACACACTAACCCCTTTTCCCCATTTGCCATTTTTTTTTCAATTACATAAAAGATACAAGTACATAAAGAATCAAAAGATACAAGTACATAAAGAATCAACTCTATAAGGAGCTCTATTGACAATGAGGACCTAAAAATTGGTACACAAGTTCACACTGAGCAGGTGAACAAAACCCAAAAAGTTTAAATCCTTAGGAAAATAGCATCAAAGGAGTAAAGCATTGGAGCATGGGGTGTCTAGTTTTGATTCTCATATCCAATTAGAAAATGAAGTCCAAGATCCTATTTGTGATAGTGTCCTAATCCTGCACACAAATTTCCTAACCCTGTCTCAGTCAGAATAGTCCAGAATAAGCTAAGTTTAATTCTCTGTCTCTCACTACTATTTTTAGAAAATGATCTAATTATAATTTAATTTCACAAATTAGTAGCTTTAATTAGGAATATTATTTACTGATTTCTCCTACTCAGACCTATTTATTTAATAGGAATAAAACTTCATTATTCCCAAAAATAAAAAATCATTTGGTGAATTTGACTTATTTAAAATTTCGCATAAAAACCCTAGGGTAAATTCCTAACTGATTTATCCCATTAATTTATGAATTTTTTCTTGACTATTAAAATAAAAAATTCCTGTAATATTTTAAAATTTTTAAGTAAATTTTAAAATAAATTTATTTCAAACCCTAGTTGTATACACTAGGTCCCAGTAATTTTCTAGCATTAATCCAATAATTTCTTGATTTTTTTCTTGCACATATAAATAAAAAATTTATGTCAAATTTTAATATTTTGTAGTAAATTTTAAAATAAATTTATTCAACTCTAGTTGTATCAACTAGATCCCAATAATTTTCTAATCATTTTTTGAATTCTTAGTTGCATATTAAAATTAAAAAATCACTTCAAATTTCAAAAATTCATAGTAATTTTCAAAAATTTATTTTTCTCAACACCCTAGTTGCATCTACTAGGTCCATTAAATCAAGCACTTTCCCATAAATTTTTGAATTTTTAATTGAATACTTAACTCATAAATTCAATTTCAATTTCAAAAATTCATAGTATTTTGCAAAAATATTTTAAAAAAATCCATAGTTGCATGTACTAGCTCCTATTTGCTTCTTGAGGTATCACCTTACATCCATAATCAAATTGAAAAAATGATTATCATTTATTTACAAACTTTTCTTACATTTATTTCAAATAATAAAGAAACCATAATGGGCCCTATCATGTACATGAATGATGAAGTCTATCATATGTTAGCACAAAGCTTTATTTTTTGCATTTCATGCTTATTTTTTATTATATGGGATGACGTTAAGCAAGTTATTCTTAAAAATGTTAATAAATATCTTACATCACCTTCATTAGAGCCTCTACCTCATGCTAAGTCATGTTGCATGGTCTATTTTACTCTTCCCTAGGTCACTACCCATTGCTAAGAGCCCAATTGACACCCTTATCCCTCCACCACCTTGACTCCTCAATTATCTTATCTATCCTCTCATAGCTACTAATCCTATACAAATAGGAAAAAATGTGGTTAAATCCATTACTCGATGTGCTGCTATGCCTCCTCTACCTAGCCAAGAGCCTCATCACCCTTTTATTCCTACCCGTCCCAGGCCTAACCCATCCAAATAGGCAAATTTATACAAGGCATATGACATTCTTGATTAGATGAGAAACACTCTAGCTAAGATTTCCATGTCATAACTACTTTATAAAGTTAATGTATTTAAGGACATTCTTTATCATGAACTCACTCAGACTCCTATGCCTATTGATTCAAAACCTTCTTATTTTGCATCAGTGGTCAACATTTTAAAAACTATAGAAGATGCAATTTATTTTGATAGTGAGGACATGCCTTCTTAGATAGTTATTGATCAAAATTTGCCACTATTCATATAAGTTCAAGTCAAAACTAGTGTATTGAAGAGAATTCTTATTGATAGTGGTTTTGGACTTAATATATGTAATATCACATTCTTACAAGCCATGGACATAGATATAGAATCAATGAACAAATCATACAAGAAAATTCATTGATTCAATGATATACCATGATAGACATTGGGCACCATTACTTTGGATATCATGGTAGGACCCAAAACCCTTTCTACACAGTTCCAAGTCAGTCCTCTCCACTATGATTTTTTACATGGATGACCCTATTTACATACTACGGGGCCATTCCTTCTATGCTCCATCAATGTATTAAGTTTCTCCATGAGGGATATCTATACACATGTCTAATAGACATCCAACCATTCAGTTATTGTTGAACTATAGAGTCATCTTCAACTATTTTGCCAGATGGGACACCTTATCTCATAGTACAACCACCACCTCATTGCATTTCTATTAATCAAATACATACATTTGAGGTTGGAGAGAATAACAGTTTTCACACTCCTCTACTTATAGTGACACCTTCAACTCCAAATATTCTACCAATCATAGCAGCTTTATCCATTCTAGTTACTCCATCGATCACAGTTTTAACACCTATTACACATCTAAAATCATTGACAATATTACCAATAGTTCTAGTTGATTCCATAGTTACTCCACTAGTTATAGTTAATTTTATATTAGTATAATATTTTACTACTATAGATGATGAGAATTATTTATCATAATTCCCCTTGTGGTAAATTCTGAGTTACCATATACACATGATGTTGATATAGATTCACAAGCTTCTTCAGATGATGATGCAACACCCACACTTAAAGATGACTATTTGTGTTGATTGAGCTTTACACCAATCAGCCCAAGAGAGTTTTGAGATGAATCTAGAGCTCTCAGTCCACATCCTATATCACTTTTAGCATCTTGCACTGCACTCTTAGGATATACTCTACACCCATGGCCACTAACATATCACTTGGCACATATAGTTCACATGGTTACCTCTATGGATATAAACCCAGTTATTGAAATTTAGGTAGATAAAACATAACATCAACCAAAATTTATGTTATAGATATTACTTGATCATGGATTGATCACATTACCTACAATACAACACAAATCTATCAATAAATTATCATAGTAAGATGGTCACCCATTTTGTACCTTTCATAGGATTATAGGCCATGATACAAACTCATTTACAACTCTAAAAAAAAGATTGGATAAACTATAGGATCAAGGTATTATTTAGATTATAGCACCACCAGTTGTACCAGCTCCACCACTTCCACTAAAGTCATCTACTAACATGGCTAAACATCCTAGAGTAGAGTCAACATTTCCACCACTAGAGTAACCTTTAGTTTGCCTTCGATGTGATGACACCATGAACATAACATCTACAACATATGATGATACTTATGATGATGATCTCAAGTCATTTGATGATGGTCATGAACTTTTCCTCCATTTTCATCCCTAGCAACTTCCATCCTTGGATCCTTTCCACCATCCAGCCTAGTCTTTTATATTATTATGTACATATTGCTTTATTTACATGCTTATACATAGTTTCTTTCCAACCTTGCTTGTACATAATATTTTCTACTTGATTTTACATAATTCAAATATTCTAAAAATAAAAAAATAATATAACATTTCAAAATCCAAAAACATTTGAAAATGTTAAAACACCAAAAACATTTTGATTGTATGCATCATCCATGTTTTACATTGTTAATATCATGCTAGAACTTACATTTGTTGTTTCATACTATTGTATGTTGATTTATCTACATTACCATGCTTCACTTGATCTCTTTTTAGTGTGTGTAGTGACATCCAACTACTTGATTATTTCACTCTACCCAGAGAGGGGACATTTTACTTCTACATTCAAGACACACTTCAATATACATACCCATTGGGGGCATCTTCTATATGACTACAACATATAGGTTATGTTGATCCTAAACTACACACTCCAAGTTATCATGCTAATGTACATTACTTAATAGATTACACAGATTACTATATCAACATTTCACTAGTATCTAGCACTTGTTTATCTCTTAGCATATACCTAGTCTTGTACTAAACATGTCTTGCATAGTTTCACTCTTACTTTGATTAGTTAGATGTGATTATATCTTTCTAGTTATTACATGCTTTCTCTTCTTTCTTAGAATAGCTTGTTGGATTGTATTTCTAGTTCTTTCTTGTCTCCTATATGTACCTTAGGACATTTGCTAATGTCCTTCACTTTTATTCATGTGTGTGCCTTAGGATATTTGCCAATGTCCTTTTCTATACTATTATATGTGCATGTGGCCCTTGTGCTAACATTGCATGCTCCACTTATATGTGTATGTGGAATTTGAACATGCTTTATATGCTTACTTTCCAGTTTGAGTGACATGTACCCATGTCCCTTATTTTTTTGGCCCCTTGGACACCCTTGTATGCTTATTTCTTCTTTATTTATGTTCTTGTTGCTTGATTGATTCTCAATTGTTGTAATTCCATGATCCATATCATGCATTTTTTTGTTCTCTTGGATTCCATGATGGATACCATGCTCCATCCCTCTACCTAAAAAGTAAAAAACTAACAACTAAAATTTCTAGTTTTAATTAAATTCCAGTACATTACACATGTTATTACATTGTTATATCTATCTAGGCATACCCCTATTGATCTAATAATCTCTCAATTAAATCCATGCTATATCTTGAGATATCTTATTGATTATCATTGCTATATCATGTATATTTCTAGTATAACACACTTGCAGAGATTTTTCTTTTGAGGTTAGTCATTGTAGGGTACCTATTCCTAACATCAAAAAAGGAGGTGATAAATAGGGGTTTTTAATACAAAGATCAGAACTCCTATCGATCAAAAAATCTAGTTTTAGAACATCCAAAATAACAACTAACAACTAAACCACTCAAAATAGACCATGTAGACAGTCAATATTTTAGAACAGTGATCAATTTCAACCCAAAACAATAATGTTGAGGTTGGAATACAACACCAAATATCAGGGTATCCATTTTTAGTGCTCTTATTTAAATAGAAAAAAAACCAAGTTTTCCAGAAGTAGGTAGGAAGGTAGGTTCAACTATAATTTTGCACAATCAAACCAGTTCAAATAAGTAGTTTTTAGTACAATTTTCTCAAAGAATTTAGACATATAAGGCATCATCTATTCATGATTTGTTCTCACTTATAGTTTTAGCTATGGTAGTTGTTATAACTTCTAGATCATAATCCATGTTTTAGACACTAGTGATTGGGGGTAAATTACACAACACTTTTTCTTCTTTTCTTTCAGTTTTCAAAATTACCTAGACATTCTCAGTAGTTGCATGTCTTATTCAATTTATAGGTGGTTGACATCATTTTATGGTGACTTTCATACAATCCTAACATCCACATTCCCAAGTATTTGAGTTCTTGAGTGGCTCCACATAAGCCTTTTTTTAGTTTTAGAGTGGCTTTCATACAAGCCTAATCTCCATCTTTTTTGAGTTGGCTAATATTGACCTAGTTTTTAGCACACATTCAACTATCCATGCCACATTATCAGATTTCTAGAGCATTCTTCAAAAGCCATCTCATATGACATACACATTCATACATATTGGTATCAATTATTAGCTTAAATTCATGAGGTAATGATGGAAAGAAAGGGCTAGACTTTGTATTCTTCAGCCACTTATTCATTCCTTATCATTGATTATCACATGCAGGATCATCTAGCTTCACTTAGTAGGTGATGATAGAGCTAAAGGGACAACCTTTGCATTATTGAGCCACTTTTTGGGGAATTGAGCACTTAGCTCCATTTATGATATAAAATTTTGTACATCATCATTCAACACATACCTAACACACTCAATCTTACTCAGCATCAAAACATGTTTTATATTAGTTCACATACTCGGTGAGGTGTATTCATTCCTTTCTCTTCCTCTCTCTTACCCAAATTTGTACGTTCTTATTTTATATTGCATATAATAAGAACTAATCTACTCTTTGTTTTCCTTTCACAGATTCACACTTACATAATGTGCTTTCTATGCACTATCCAACATTTCTTAACATTACACAGGGTTCATGGGTTTCACCTTTGTAGGTAAGTTTAGGTACACTTTCTATTTTTATCTATCCTAGTATTTCACTTTGGTACATAACTAGAATAAAGGGGGAGCAAATGTAGTCATATTAAATATAAAAACTGGTAAATTGAGCATGGCTAATGACACCCAATCCTTAGGTCCCTCTTGCTTTCTCTCATGACCCTCTTAGGCTTACTTTCATTGATTCCTAGTCATCCTTGGCCTTTAAGACTTGATCCCAACTGAGCTAGGACCCTCTATTTATGACCAATCCATCCCCATAAGTCCTATCTACTTAGGAAAATAGTACTAAAGTTGGACTACAATGCTGGACCCTAGGGTGTCCCCTTTTCAGCATTCTTGTCCAATAATAGTTTGAGCCTAGATTATCATTTTTCCTCAATTCTTCTTATTCATTATGTCAGCCTGGTCCAGTTTCATGTAACCCATGACCAATAGATACCTATAAAATCCCATTCAAATATAATTTAGAAAGGGTTGGAAAATATCACTCAAACAAGCAAGATTACAAGCAAGACCACTCAAATAATCTTCCCTATTCTCTGCATACAACCAGGCTATACATTTTCAAGCCAATTAAAGTCCTTATACTAGTCCATGGTCATCTAAAGTATACCTAATTTTAGAATTTCTTGCATTTAATTAACTATTGCACCAAACACTCTTAAAGGGAGAACTACATATGGCTTGATCCCTCCTTAGAGTATTGGTATGTAGGTAGCGTGCCCACACACAGGGTGTGAAGTAGGTCCAGTGCATCTTACACACACTAACCACTTTTTCCCATTTTCCAAAGTTTCTTTCAATTGCATAGAAGATACAAATATGAAAATAATCAACTCTATAAAGATATTTATTGATGGTGAAGACCTAAAAATTGGTACACAAGCTCACACTGAGTAGGTGAACAAAACCCAAAAAGTTTAAATCCTTAGGACAATAGAATCAAAGGACTACAACACCAGAGCTCAATGTGTCTAGTTTTGGTGGTCATGTCTAGTTAGAAAATGAAGTTCAATATCCTATTTGTGATAGTGTCCAAATCCTACACACAAATTTCTAAACCTTGTCTTAGTTGGAATAGTCCAATATAAGCTAAGTTTAATTTTCTCTCTCTCACTACTATTTTTATAAAAGGTCTAATTGTAATTTGATTTCACAAATCAGTAGCTTCAATTAGGAATATCATTTACTAATTTCTCCTACTCAGACCTATTTATCTAATAGGAACAAAACTCCATTATTCTCAAAAATAACAAATCAGTTTCCCAGGTGAAATATTTTGCACTATGTAATATTGTGTGTGTGTAATTTCTCCTATTTAAATTTTATCATAAATATTTAGTTAGTATTACTTTTCTTGTGTTGGTTTATTAGTCATTTTATCTTTAATAACCAATTATATAATGACAAAAAAAATTGAAAACATAGACTAGAACAAAAAATTATTTTCCTATTACTATGTAAATAATATTTTCACCTAAGATTATTATTGATAAAATAGATAACATAGTTCAATTGACCATCCTTCTAACTAAGGAAAACTCCTATTATTGCATTAGATACATCGATATGGATATGGAAAGGAAAATTCAAATCTAATCCAATTATTGTCGGTGTTGATATCACAATATCTTTAAGAGACAAATTTTTTTATTGGCATTCATTAGTCTATTTAAATTTAGGATCTTTAGATAATAAAATAAATAAAGGAGTTGTAATTTTAATGAAATCTATAATAAAGTGTCTATAGTAGCCAAGATGTCCAAGAAATCTTCTAACCTCTTTTTATTTTTGTGGTGTAGGAAAGTTTTTTAAATATTATATCTTTTTTGGATCCACTTCTATCCCTTGGGGTGAAATGTGATGTCTTAACACAATACCTTTTGTCATAAACATATAGTATTTTTTGTGGCTTAACAAGAGTATATGGTCTTAGAAATGTTGATTTTTTTTTCAAAATTCATAATGGATTATTCATATGTTTCTCCATATATGTTAAAGTAATCCATGTAGAAATTTACATAATCGTGAGAAAGATCAGAATAGATGTTCATAATAGTTCTCTAAATGGTGGCTATGTCATGAGATAGTCTAAAGGGAAGGATAAGATATGTGCAAGTTCCCAAGGGGCATGTAAAAGTGGTTTTATCTTGATCTTTTGGTTCAATTTTGATCTAATTGTATCCACTAAATACATAATGAAATGAAAATTAATTCTTATCATAAAGGATGTCAAGGAATTAACCAGTAAATAGGAAAGGGAAATGTTTTTTCCTAGTGGATTTTATAAGTTCTATGTAATCTACACCTATATGTCATTTTCCAACTTTCTTTGGTAGAATGACTAGCACAAAAACCCATTGAATAATAGAAATGGGGTAGATAAAATTTTCATTGATGAGTTTTTGTAATTCAAATTTGAAATTTTATCTAGCAATAGGATCCATATGCCTTTGAGGTTGGTAGATGGTTTGTACTCATCTCTAATATAAATATGGTGGGTACACACTAGGTGTATACCTCTCATATCAAGATAGTCCTATGTAAAGTTAATATTATGCCTTTGGATAATGGAAACTAGCTCATCTTGTTGTTGAGGTGCTATTTGATTGCTTATTTTGAGTAGTCAGCCAAGTAAGATTCCAACTACCTTGGAAAGTGAGACCATAGACTCAATCACCCAAAATATTATATAGGTTGAATTCATGAGGTAATATTTATTGGAAAGTAAGGATATCACCACTAGGATCTTCAAATTCAGTTGGAAATATATGTTTAACTAGGAAGTTAGTATACAAAAAATAATTATCTACAAATTGATCCTTAACATATACATTTTGTAAAAAGTTTAAAATTATTGTGTCCTCATCTAGTGTTTTTAATGATAAGTTTTGGTCAGTGGCAAGGATATGTTGGATGGGTGCCTATCATTTTATTCCTTTTCTATCTAAATATGATATTATGTTTCCAATAGGGGTTATGTAGGAAGGTATTGTTCTAATTTTTTGGTATTATTCCCATTGGATATTACCATGTTTCCCTACCAACAACTAATATATGTGTCTATTGTTGCCAACCAAGGTCTTCCTAGGCTGAGAGGATAGGACCCCCCACCCAAACTAGCCTTTAGATGTAGTACCAAAAAATGATATGGTTATTCCCATGAATCCATAGATATAAAAAGGTATTGAATTAGGCCTCCAAGTCTCACAGTGGATATATCTATGATTTTAAGGATAATTGGGGTTTGGAAAAGGCCTTGTAGCTTAAATTATTCCATGGTTTCCTTAGTCATGAGATTGATATCAACTCCAAAGTAAATTAAAGTTTTTAGATGATGATCCCTATGATATACACATTTTCAACTAAGCTAACGAGATTGGAATATTTAGAAAGAATAATGTTCCCCAACATAAGGTCAGCTAGTTTTCCAACAACATGAATAATTTGAGATTTTTCTTCTTCCAACTAGGTTTATGTAATAATATCTCCAAAATATCCATGGTGTATAAGATCATGTCTTTAATGGCTTGAAAAAAAGGTGAATAGAGTCAATTCTTTTTAGTTCCCCCCCAAAAATACACTTTGACTAGGGTTTCTTCCGTATGTGGTGAAAAGTTAAGGAAAAGGATGGTTGGTACATCTAGATTATTTTATGTAGTTGATTTAGGGTTGGGTTTATTATTGGATGATCACTGTTGTTAATTTGTGTGTTCAATAACATCTTTTGGCATTTTATGTTATTATGTAAGAGGTAGGATTACAAATAACCTTCCCTGAGTGAAGTTAAACATCACTAAACTACTTTATATATGTAGGATATGTCACCATGTCATTATTATATACCATATGACCTTATTTATTATTAGGATGGGGTTCAAGTTAGGAAAGTAGTTATAATGGTTGAGAAGTCTTTTTAGGCATTAAACCTTATTGTGTTTGTTGTAGGTATAATTTTTTTTGATTAGGCTAAGGTGGATTTCCCTTCCACTATTATTCTTATGGGTTTGGATATTTTTACCATGATATATTATGAGGTTGTGGATACCATATGATTATCCTTAAAAATAATTTTAACTAGATTGAGATTGATAATTTTTCTAGGTTCAATTATAATTTTCGGGTGGCATTTGTGGCATTAGGTTCTAAGGAGTTTATCCATAGCAATTATTAAGAGGAGCATATGCAAATTGTAAATTAAAAAATGAAGGGTTTATTGGCATACTTGAGTTTTGTGGTCTTTATGACCATGGTTTCCATTATGCCACATAAAATACTGATTTAATAGTTTTGGAAATATTGGAGTACTATTCCTAATTTGGTTAAGGATATGAGTTGACTAAATTAGTAAATAATTTAGCAATAAATAGTGTACTAGTTTTCATAGTTTATTTGAAATTTGTAGCTTTCTAAAAATAGTAATAAAATAGAATAAATATAACTTATCTTAAAACTAGGCTGATATGACTAAGATAAAAGTTGGTACTAGCTATGTAGGACTAAGACATTATCACAAATCAGAATCTGAATTTTGTTTGGCAAAAGGATAAGAGTGATTAAAACATGATACTTTCAGGTATGATGCTATATTATAGGTCCTACCACTATTTTCCAAACTAGTCACAAAGATCTAAGTTTTTTAGGTTTTGTTTGCTGTCCCAATATCAGTCTGCCTATGAAATTTCAAGTCTTGACTATCAATGAAACCCCTTGTAGAGCTGATTTAATCTTCAAACCTAGATCTTCCTTATTCTTGAACTTGAATAAAAATTTTGAGAAAAAATGGGGGTTAGTGTGTGTAATATTCATTGAACATGTATCAACACCCCTTGTATGGTCATGTTGCCTACATACTAATACTTTAAAGAGGAATCAAACCATATGTAGTTCTTCCACTTGATGTGCTTTGTGAAATAATGTAATGAAGATGGAAAAATTCTAAACTAGGTGTGCTTGAGGTGGCTAGGGACTGATGTAAGGGTTTGAGTATGCTAATAGCTATATTAGATGGCTATATGTAGAGAATAGGGAAAGTTTCCATGGTGGTTTTGCTTGTATTATATACTTAGTTTTTTTATAAGTGCCAACCTTTTCTAAATGAAATTTGAATGGGATTTTATAGAGATCTATTGGTCATGAATTAGATGCATTCATGTGAGATTAACATAATGAAGAAGAGGAATCAAGAGAAAATGGTCACATAGGCTTAAAATGTGATTAGATAAGAGCACTAGATATGGAATACCTTAGGGTTTAGTGCTATAGTCCAAGTTGGGTGCTATTGTCCTACATGTATAAGACCTAGGGGGATGGAATAAGCATAGAAAAAGGGGTCTAGTTGAGCTAGAATAAGGACTTAGAAGCTTATAGATGATTGGGAATTAGCTAAAAGGTGCCTAGAATGGTCAAGAGAGCATGTAAGAGGGAACTATGGTTTGGGTGTCATAATACACACTCAATCTACCAATTTTGACCTTTAATATGACTACACTCCCCCCTCACCTTTATTCTAGTGATGTAACAAAACAACATACTAGGATAAAGGAAAAATAGAAAGCACACCTAAACTTACCTGCAAGGGTGAATCCTATGAAGTTGTGTGATGCTGGTTGTGCATAGAGAGAGCATGTCATGAAGTGTAAATATATAAAACAAAATTAGGAGTAGATCATTTCTTACTAGATACACTATATCTAAAATAAGAATGTACAAAATCTAGGTAAGAGAGAGAAGAAGAGAAAGGAATGAATACACTTCACCAAGTACATGGACTAAAACAAAACCTATTGTGATGTTGAGTGATGTTGGATGTGTGTTGGGTATGTGTTTTACCAAGAGTAATATCATGAATAGAGTTGAGTGCTTAATTCATTAAGAGTCTCTCAAGAATGCAAAGTCTATCCCTTTGGATCCATCATCTCCCACTGAGTGAAGCTATGTGATCATGCATATGTTAATTGATGTTTAGAATATGTGTCTAATCCCTTTGAGTAGGTGGCTCAATATTACAAAGGCTAGCTATTACTTTGGCTCCATCATTTCCCTATGAAGTGAAGCTATGAATTGATATTTATATGAATGTGCATCATATGAGATGGCTCTTAAATCTCATGAATGCTTTGTAATCTAATAATGTGGCATGGATAGTTGAATGTGTACTAGAGACTAGGCCAATCTTGGCCAATTATGGAAGGAGGAGATTGGGCTTGTATGAAAGCCACTCTAAAACTAAAAATTAGGCTTATGTGGAAGCCACTTAAGAATGTGGAAGTTAGGCTTGTATGAAAGCCACTTCAAAATGATGCCAAACACCTAAAGATGGAGTAAGGCATGTAACTAATGAGAATGCCTAGGTAATATTCTAAACTCAAAAATAAAAAAAGTTAAATATGTCGTGCACATTACCCCCCAATTACTAGTGTTTGTAACATGGATTATGATCTAGAAGCTATATCAACTGCCTAATCTAAAACTAGAAGTGAGATCCATCATGTTGTGGATGATGCCCCTATATCTAGATTCTTTGAGAAAACTATACTAAAACTACTAAATCTAAATTGGTCTATATGTGCAAAACTATAGTTGAGCTTACCTTTCTACTTGTTTCTAGAAAATATAGGTGTTTTACTATTTAGATAGGAGCAATAGAAATGGGACACCCTACTATTTAATATTGTTGTCATGTTTGGTGCTATTATAATGACTATTCTAGAATTGTCACTATTTTTTTGATCTGTTCTACCTGGTTTGACCTCTGATTGTTATTCTGAGTGTTCTAAAAACTAATTTTTTGATCGGTAGGAGCTTTGATATCTATGACAAAACCCTTGTTTTTTCCCCATTTTCTAAGGGTAGGAATGAAGACCTTACAATGACTAACCTAAAAATAAATATCATTACAAGTGTGTTATGCTATGAAATACATGATATAAAAATGATAATAAAAAAGATGTCTCAAGATATAACATAGTTTATGCTGGATATTGTTAGATCAATAGGGGTATGTCTAGATAGATATATTAATGTAATAACATGTGTAATATATTGAATTGATATTGGAAATCTTAGTTTTTAGTTTCAAAGGAGGGATGGAGCATGATGTCCATCATGGCATCCAAGAAAGCAAGATAATGCATGATGTAGATCATTGCATTGTAAACAATGAGAAGAAACAAGAAAAAAAACACACAAGGAAATAAGAAAGAAGCATACAAGAGTGGCTAAAGGGCCAAGAAAATAAGGGATATGAGCACATGTCACTCAAATTATAAAATAGGCATACAAGGCATGTTCAAATGCCATATACACATAATTAGAAATGAGCAAGGTTGGCATGAGGGCCATAAGTACATAGAAGGGTACAAGCAAAAGACATTGGAAAATGTCCTAAATTACACACAAGAATAGAAGAAAAGTACATTGAAAAATTTCCTAACTCACAAATAGGAGATAAAATAAGAACTCATGTAGTACAAGACTAGGTATATGCTAAGAAATACATGAATGCTATATACTAGTGAATGTCGATAGAATAATTTGTGTAAGTTAGTAAGTAATGTACATAAACATAATAACTAGAGTGTGTGGTGTAAGAGTGACATAATTTGGATGATGTAGTTATGCAGAATATGTCCCTAGTGGGTAAATCTATCGATGTATATCTTGTATGTAGAAGTAGGATTCCCCCTTAATGGGTAGAGTGAATCAATAAACGATTTAGATGTCACTACACACACTCAAAAAAGATCAAGTGAAGCATGGTAATCTAGATAAATTGATAAACAATAACATAAAATAGTAAAATGTAATTCTATCATAGTAGTAGAAATGTAAAGCATGGATAATGCATACAATTGAAATATTTTTGTGTTTTTGAATTATTTGAATGTTTTTGTATTTTGAAATGTTATATTATTTTTGGTATTTTGACATATTTTAATGTTTTTAGATTTTTAATATAAGATATGTACAATAAATCATGAGGAGATTATGCACAATAAATACTCAAAAACTATGTACAAGTAAGAAAAAATAAACTATGTACAAGTAATTGAAAGGAAGCTATATACAAGTAATTTTAAAATAGGTAATATGTACAAAATGATATAAAAGACTAGGCCAGAGGGGGTAAAGGGTCCAAGGATAGAGCTTATTAGGGATGAAGATGGAGGAATAAATCATGAACATTATTAAATGCCTCAAAATCATCATTATAAGTATCATCATATGCCATAGATTCATATGCATGGTGGCTATCTCCTTAGGTGTCAGTAAAATCTGTGCTCTTTGGTGTCATCCTATCAATGGTGAAATGAAGGTTTCTATGGTGATGAAGATGCTAAGTCTCCTTTGGGATGTTTAGCTCTAGTAGTAGATGAATTTAGTTGAAGTGGTGAAGCTAGTGCTAGTAGTGGTGAAGCTAGTGCTGCTGGTGGTTTAATCTGAATAATACCCTAAACCTATAGTTTATTTAATCTCTACTATAAAGTTGTACATGAGTTTATATCATGGCTTGTGATCTTGTTAAAAATACAAAATGAGTGACCATATTGCCATGATAACCTGCTAATAGATCAGTGTTATAATATAGATAATGTGACTAATCCATGCTCAAGTAACATCTATGGTTGATTGTGTATGCTACTTACCTAAATCTAAATTACTGGATCTATATCCATAGAGGTAACCATGTGAATTATAGGTGCCAAATGATCTGTCTATGGCCATAAATGTGGAGTGTATCTTGAGAGTGTAGTAAAAGATGCTAAGAGTGATGTAGGATGTGTAATGAGAGCTCTAGAGTCATATCGGTACTCTACTAGGCCAAATGGTGTAAAGATCAATCCACACAAATAGTCATCTATGAGTGTGGGTGTTGTATCATCATCTAGAGTAGCTTGGGAATCTATATCAACATCATGTACATATGGTAACTCACAAAGGGTAACTATGATATGAGAGTCTCATCAATTATAGTAGTAGATGATAGCAATGATGTGATAGTATCTATAACTATCAAAGTAATTATAACTATAGAATCAACTGGTACTATTGCAACTGATATTAGTGATTGTATAATTAAAATAGATGTAAGAACCATGACTGATGGAGTAGATGGAACTACTAAAGCTACTATGACTGGCTGAGTATCTAGAGCTAAGGACATAACTATAAGTGGAGTCATAGACGTGCTAGTCTCTTTAACCTCATAAGTATGTATCTGATCAAGAGAAATATGATGAGGTGATGACTGAACAATGATATGAGGTGTCCCATCTGGTGAAATTGTCAAAAATGACTTTGTAATTTGATAATATATGAATGGTTGGTTATTTATTGGGCATGTGTATAGGTATCCTTCATGGAGAAACTTAACACATCGATGAAGAGTAGAAGGAATTACCCCCATATCATGTATCCAAGGTCATCAAAGTAAAATATTATAATGAAGAGGACCTGGCATGACCTGGAACTGTGTAGAGAGGGTTTTGGACCCTACCATGATATCTAAAGAAATAGTGCTCAATGTCTGTCATGGTATATCATCAAACCCTATAATATTATTATATGATTTTTACATGGATGTCATATCTACACCCATGGTCTAGAAGAATGTAATATTTTATATATTGAGTTTAGAACCATTATCAACTAAAACTCTCTTAACTACACTGGTTTTGACTTGAGCTTGTATGAACAGTGGTAAATTTTGATCAATAACTATCTAAGATGGCATGTCCTCACAATCAAAAGAAATAACATCTTATATAGTTTTTAACATGTTGACCACTAATGTAAAATAAGAAGGCTCTGAATTAATGGGCATATAATTTTGAGTGAGTGCCTAATAAAGAATGTACTTGAACACATTAGCTTTCTAAAGAAATTATAACATGGAAATCTTAGCTGGTGTGTTTCTCAACTGATCAATAATATTATATGCCTTATGTGGATCTTCCTATGTAGGTGGGTTGAGCCTAGGATGGGAAGGAATAGGAGGGTGGTAGGGCTCCTGACTAGGTAGGGGAGGCATGGTAGTGCATCAAGTAACAACTCTAACTACATTATCTACTATCTGTATAGGACTAGTAGTAGCTATGGGAGGAGAACAAAGATAATTGATAGGTCAAGGTCATAGAGGGACAAAGGGTGTCAACTGGGATCTTTGGAGATGGGTAGTGACCTATAAAAAATTAAAATGGACCATGAAACATAACTTGACACATGATAAAGGCTCCAAAGGAGGTGAGGTAGGAGCTATCTTAACATATTTAATAACAACTCTCTTAATATCATCCCATATTATGAAAAATAAGCATGAAGTACAAATAATGAAGCTTTGTATTAACATATGGTAAACTTTATCATTCATGTCCATGATAGGAGTGAGTATGGTCTTCTTATTATTTGCAAGAAATATGTGTAAATAAGTGAGATCCAATTTTGTTTTTATGTGAAATTTGATTTTATATGTAAGGTGATACCTCAAGAAAAGAAAGGGACCTAGTATATGAAACTAGGGTTTTAAAAAATGATATTTTAAAAATTACTATGGAATTTCAGAAATTATTGTGAATTTATGATTTACATATGCAGGTAAAAAATAAAAAAACATTAGAAAATTATTAATTTAAAGGGACCTGGTATGTACAACTAGGGTTATGGAAGAAAATGATTTTTAAAAATTACTATAGAATTTTAAAAATTAATGTGAATTTATGATTTAAATATGTAAGTAAAAAATTAGAAAAATATTGGAAAAAATTTGATTTAAAGGGACCTAGTATATGCAACTAGGTTTTGGAAGAAAACAATTTTTTAAAATTTTTTTATGGAATTTTAAAAATTAATGCTAATTTTTTATTTGAATATGTAGGTAAAAAATTAAAAAAATATTAGAAAAATTAGCAAGGGATTAAACCTAGGGTTTTAATGGGTTTTATGTGCAAACAAAGTA
This sequence comes from Torreya grandis, assembly GCA_037957365.1. Lineage (NCBI taxonomy): Eukaryota > Viridiplantae > Streptophyta > Pinopsida > Cupressales > Taxaceae > Torreya > Torreya grandis. The sequence continues at coordinate 3,407,167 of JARHVA010001320.1, forward strand.
AGTTAGGTTCACCAAATGATTTAACAATTTTGAGAATATTGGAGTACTATTGATAATTTAGTTAAAGATTTGAGTTGACTAAATCAGTAAATAATTTATCAATAAATAGAGTACTAATTTATGTAATTTATTTGACTTTCATAGTTTTCTAAAAATAGTAATAAAATAGGAGAAATATAACTTATCTTAAAACTGGGTTGATGTGATTGAGATATAAGTTATTACTGGCTATGCACGATTGGAACACTATCATAAATCAGGATCTAGCTTTTGTTTAGAAAAAGGATAGGAGTGTCAAAAATGGGACACTTCAATGTCTGATACTATAGTCCAGGCTCTATCACCATTTTTCAAACTAGTCATAAAGATCTAAGTTTTTTGACTTTTGTTCACTATCCCTATATTAGTCTGCCTATGAAATTTCAAGTCTTGAATGTCGATGAATTTCCTTGTAGAGATGATTTAATATTCAACCCTAGATCATCCTTGTGCTTAAAATTGAATAAAAACTTTGAAAATATAGTGTGTATAAGATGCACTTAACATGTATCCACACCCCTTGTGTGGGCATTCTCCCTACATACTAATAATTTGAAGTGGGATCAAGCCGTATGTAGTTATCCCACTTGATGTGATTTGTGTAATAGTGCAATGAAGATGTAAAAATGCTAATCTAGGTGTGCTTAAGGTGGCTAGGGACTAGTATGAGGGTTTGAGTATGTTGATAGCTGTATTAGATGGCTGTATGTAGAGAATAAGGAAATTTGCCTTGGTGGTTTTGCTTGTATTCTATGCTTTAATTTGTGATAATTTCCAACCTCTTCTAAATTAAATTTAAATGGGATTTATAGAGATATATTGGTCATGGGTTAGATGCATTAACATTAGGCTGACATAATGAATAAGAGGAACCAGGAGAAAATGGTCACCTGGGCTCAAAATGTGATTGGATAAGAGCACTAAAAATGGGACGCCTTAGGGTCTAGTGCTATAGTACAAGCTGGGTGCTATTTTCCTATAGGTAAGGGACCTAAGGTGATGTAATAAGTATGGAAAAGGGGGCTTGGTTGAGTTGGAATCAAGGCTTAGAAGCCTACTGATGATTGGGAATCAGCCAAAAGGTGCCTAAAAGGGTCAAGAGAGCATGTAAGAGGGACATATGGGTTAGGTGTCAAAAGCCACACTCAAGCTACCAATTTTGAAATTTTATATGACTAGAAATACTGATCTCCATCTCCTCTAATTACATGATGTTCATTTTTTGTCAAGATATTTTTTGGGTATACTTTCCACCTTTGTTGGATAAGTTGGACATATACATTCTTATTTATATATAAAATAGGGAAATAAATTGTTAAATATTTGTCTGGTTCTTAATTTCTTAGTGTGTGTCGTGTATTTAACTATGTATCCATGTGATTGATAATATCCTTCTTCATGTAATGTATTATGTTGTTAACTTTCACACATGAGACCCCATTAGTATATTTAGATGATGGAAACATAGCTCTATTATTATGGGTTCTATTCATTGTGGATCTTGAATAATTTTTGCACAAATGGGTGATTTTTTAAATGAGATTTGGGACACATCTCCTCCACCCATAAGATCTAACACTCATATTAATTTGTTAGTTATACACCTAAAAAATAATAGTTTGAGATATATTTTGTCTAACATGTTTTTTTCAGACCTTTGTAAGATAAAGTTAAAAAAATCAAGTAATCTTCCAATGGCTCATCTTCCATTTGTGACATTGTAAAAATGTCATCTCCCCATCGGTATTTTGTTCTAAAATACTCTTAGTATTTGGAAAGGAATTTTCATTCCATATCCTTCCAAGTATCAATTGCATAGTTACCCAATCCAATGAACTAATGAAGGGCTACATATTTAAGAGTGGGTAAAAATTATTTTATTCATTGAATGTCTTAATTCAAATTGCAAATATGGCATAGGATGTCAAACTCAAAAATAAATATATCAATAACCTTATGTGCCATCCCTTTAAACTTAGGCAAGGCAAAGGAATGGATCTTATTCATAATAAAAACATTTGATGGAGTGTTAATAAGATATTATAAAGTGGTAGATTCATTAATAGAGTTCTCTCCTTGAAGATCTCCCATAATATTAGGAACTTACTAGAGACCTTGAAACCCACTTCTCTATTAATTTTTTTGCTCAAGGTGAGTAATGGTTTATATTCATGGGTCTATATTGGGTGAAAGTAGATATTTTAGTTAGGGGTGATGGAGTGAATTATATTATAAAATCCTTTTTAATATAATAAATAATTCATATCACTCTATCAATTTAGCTAGTATTATTAGCTTGGCTGGTACTGCTTATATGCACAATAATTTCAAAAATTGTCAATTATTGACATGATCTATCTTGTAGGAACCCATACAGTCTCAATCTCTTTGAGTGAATGCCTTAAGGGGTGCATCAAGAAATGGGTGGGTATATAATTAGTGATTCGTAGGATTGTTTTCCCTTTTTTCCACTTGATATCTACACACTTGTCTCCTAAAAACCTTTCCGTTAAGCTTTGCCTCCTATTTTCACCCTCCTCTAGTATTTCACCACCTTTATTATCCATTTACCTAATATAAACCCACTTTTGATAGTTTAAATTACATAGTTGGCCACATCAACCTTGTATTCTTATTAATAAAACTTAATAGGGTCTAGGTCACCCCCTGGCTGACCTAGTCCATGACCTAGTTTATTTTTATCAATTACGATATTAGGTTGACTAGGTCGACCTTGTTAGCTTAAATTTTTGAAAAGGTTTAGGTTTATATCTACCTATATAAACACATTCATTTTTCCATTTATAGTAGAAGAGAATAAGAAGTAAGATATATTGTGAATCTACTTATCCACCATTCTGCTTGAAGAACAAGCTTAGGGTTTCATAATTTCTTTAGAGATATGGATCTTGTCTTGTGGAGAAGTATTTTAGATATATGGATAGGTTGTTTAGCCTAGAGATAATTTATCCTTATCATCCTTACATACCACAACATCCTATTTCAAAGCACCTTGGTAGAGTGAGAGATTGAGGCTCAGTGGGTTAATTTTCATAAGGTAAGTATTCCTAACTTTGTTCCTCCTTTATAAGAGTAGATAGATATGCATTTTCACTTATATTTCATGTATTAGGATTCTATATACATTTACATGAGTATATGTCTTATATACATGTTTACTTTTAGTTTTTATTACCCCCTCCCACTTTGTGCCACAAGCTTTGGTGATCACTAGATTAAACTATTGCTTTATTTATTATTAGTATAGTGAATATGAAAACATAAGACCTAATTAGAGTTATTGCATAGTTTTTCTTAACTAGAGGCTTTAGAACCCTCCCTAGTGATATTATTTTTGTAATAGATCCCTTGGCTAGGTCTAGAAAATCCATATTGGTCATGAGCTTGATTATCTAATGTATCCCCAATCGGAAGTGTAAGTAGGATCTATCTTCTCTAAGATAGGATTGATCTATAGAACTATTGTGTTTCCCATTACATACACTACTGGTCTAAGTTTTCTTTTTGGGGATAGAAGGGCCTAATATTATTTATTTCAGAGAAGTTTAGGTGAGTGCGATAGGGGTTAAACTTTAGAATCCTAGGTATAGGGTGACTAAATTGTCATTCCTTGGAATAGTAATAGAATATATCTCTTAAAAGTGTAAGCATCCTCTTCTTCTCAAGATTCATATAGTTTAGTTAACTGTCACCCCCAAAAATATTGTATCCTCTTAGATAATGCTTCAAGTGATTACTATGAACTAGCTAAAAGTATTATTTTGTAATATATATTAGTTGTAGTTGGTACCCCATAAAACAAATGTTAATATTGTATGTAGGAATTTACTAAAGTGAACTTTTTCACCCTACATGCAACCAACCACTTTCATTTTTTATTTTTTTTACATGTCTTAAACATGGTTTAAAAATATGCAAATTTATTATTTCTAATTTATGCTTGTACAAAAAATAAATTTAATCTATAAACTAGTAAATTTATTTTTATTAGTTTAATAATCTATTAATTTGACAACCTTCCCTAACAGCATCACCAAGAAAATGTTGGGGTATAAAATCTATATTAGTTAATTTATTAATTAAATATCCTTCAACCTAAGGTGAGAACCCAAATATGCAGTATTATAACTTGAAAATTATATGATCCTTTACTTAGTTGTCAACCTAAGGATGTATTTTTTTATAACGAGTCTACAATTTATATGTTACAATAAACCATTTTGAAAATCTAAGTGGACTAACACACTTGATTAAAATTAAATAAACTTTACTTAGAAAGGTAAATATATAATAGTAAACACAGTTTTATTAAAATGGAAAGTACATGAAATTAAATGTTGGAATTGAAATGCTAATCTAAGCTAGAAGCTTCCCACACAATGGAATTGAAAGTACACATAGAATTGAAAGATATTCACATGAAAGTAAATTATTGTAAATGAAATTAAATATGAAAATTAAATACACACATTTACCATAATTAAATGTAAATTAAATTATCACATAAAATAAAATTAAATAACTAATGATTGGAAAACAAGACTAATGTATCGTTACGAATGGCCCTTACCTTAATTAGACTAGAGTTTAAATTACCTCTTCTTTAAGATATACTTAAAATAAAAAATATGGTATTATTGATATCCTATCTATATAAGTAAAGGAATTAATACAAGTTATTTACAATTTAGATTACAAAACTTAAATGATTACAATATTATCTTATCTGTTTATCACTATTTATAGATCCTTGTACATAGCCTGCAACTCCTCTTTATATAGAAGAGATAGGATATTATTAATTTATATTAAAATACTAGAATTAAAACTATGAGATAATACTAATACAAATAAATAATAATATAAATAGATCTAAATTTAGTTAAGAATAAAACTACCATATACAATGTGAAGATAACCAATAACGGTCCAATAGAAGCATCATGAAGTTACAACAATTTTCCATCTTGGTAGATGATTCTTCATGCTTATTAAGTTTTCTTGAGGTGGTTATAAATGAAAGCTAAGCTTAACCGTTCACAACTAAATAGATAGTCACCTAGAACCATTTTATTTATTGACACACTCAATTGCTATGGGTAGTTGATGTTAGACAAAAAGTGTCTATGAGTTATCCTGCCATACTGGCTACATGTGAAAAAACATATAAAAATATAATTATGAATTATATTCACCATTAAGGATATTAAAAACATTTAAAACCATTAAATCATGCTAATAAATCTAGGAATAGTATATTCAATCAAGACCAACTTTACATATATACTATTTATAATATGTGAGCATGTATCAACATATAATTATGATTTTAAGGAATAATAAAAGGGAAAAAATAAGCATTAGGTAATATTAAGACCATTTATATACCTCATTATACCATATTCTAGATCCTTGATTTTCCTTGTTTGCATCGTGTTGACAATAATCAAACATTGACAGTTACTACAGGTGTTTACCTTTATCAATAGTGTCCTAAGATCCTTAAAGGCTATTATTAAAATTTATACATCTCATTCAATTCAACCTATACACATTTAATGTGTCATTTATGGGGGAAAATATCAAAGTTTCATATATAAATACAAATAAATCCTAAGGACATACCTATCTTACACTATCTTGCTCTATTTTTCACTATCTAACACTCTTTTTCGAAAACACTATGAAGAATTGTGAAATATATTTGAACATACTTGATACATTTTATACAAGTCATACACTTCCTAAACTTACAAAAGATTAAATCTAAATCCAAGTTTGAACACTAACACAACATAAGAAATTACATGTTTCTAAGTGTCAAAAGCCTAAGTATTGCATTAGATTTTAGTGGAACATGGTTGAGCATGCACACACATATAGGTGGGATAAGTACATGCATTTTAATACATCTTTAAAGTATTGGAATGTGGTGAATTATCAACCACTCAATAATGAGTGACTGGGGTTATCTAACCCATATTTCTAACCCATTTGTCCAAGTCAATCGAGTATTAAAAGTGAAGTTAGGGTTTCAAGGAAAAGAGAAATAAAATTATAATTTACAGCTAGGATTGACTAAAATTAAACATAAAAAAATTATCTACAAAATAAAGTGAATTGATATGTGATATAACAAGCTAAAATAATAATCTTGTCAGTACTAGTAGATAGTGGATAGAACTATTTGCTATAGGTGTTTGAGCTTTCACCAAAAACATCCATGCAATTTTTTATAGTTTATTTTTTGATCCAAGAAATTATATATTCAATACAAATTCATCTTGATTATTTTGACATAGGTAATAAGCAATACAAATTAAAAAATCATTTAAATGCCTTCTCTCACATTTTAATTGGTCATTTATATATTTATTAAGTGCAATCAAATCTCCTTTAGCAATTCATATTTGTATGGTACAATATCTATATTATAAAATATGAATTTCCATATTTATTATATATTTTAGATCACCTAACACTAAAATAATTTAAAACACATAGGTATCTGAGTTAAACATTTGGCACAAAACACAAATGTCTCAGTTGGAAGCACACTCCCTAGGGGTTTTATTATGAAAGACTCTTGTATTCAAGATTTATTTAATTTTTCATAACAATTTATGCACAAAATCAATATTTTTAAGCATGTTTTTTTTTTTTCCAAATCTTGGAAAACATAATTATGAATCTTTTTTCCTCTAAAAATGTGACTTTTTATAATTTACAACCTATGAAAGACATAACACTCTCATCTATTTCCAAAATTTTCACCATTATTAATGTTAATTAATGAACACAAAAATGTACTAAGGTAAAAAACTTAAAATAAGGTTTGAAATGATTGAATATCCCTTAAGAGGAATATGGTTTATAAAACCTTAGGTCGAAATGCAAGTTAAAAATCAAACCCTAGGTGAGACTAGGATAATGTAAGCACCTAAATAGAAAACAAGGTTTTAGAAATAAGCATATATGTAAATAATTAATATATAAAAATATTATTTTAATTAATCCATTGAATTGTAATAAAAAAGGTTTTAGTAAAAACCCCAAGTTATATTTTTGAAATAGTCTAGGTTCAACATTTTTGTTTACCTATATTTTGGTTTTTACACAAAATATGAATAAACATGATGAAACTATGTATATTTAAACATACACCACTATAATAAAAAATTAAAATATACCCCAATTGTCATAAACATAAGCTAAAGTAATGAAATGGATTGATAAAGAGGATAAGAAAGGTGTGGACCTTGATTGTTCTATAAATATGAGACTATACTTTTTTATTGTGTTTACTGTGTTTGACCTATTATTAAATTTAGGGACCTACATCGTGCTATGAAACAAGTTGTAGTTGTTTAGGATTTTCATGTACATACTCAATCATAATAACCCTGGTATGTGGATATTGTCTTTATGGCAACAATCTTGTTTGTGTTGTCATCCCTTTCTCTGTAGAGTTTCATAGTCTAATATTTATAGTTTCTATCTTACATCTTTTTGATTATGATTGTATCTCCACTTCATATATGTACAGGGGAAAATATATTGTATGGTCAAATATTCCCTTTTAGATAGCTTGAAAAATTCAAAACAAAATAATAATAATGGAGTTGAGTAATTTCCAAAGCATCATTACAAACTACATATTGTGTATTCTTATAATCAAACCTCCACGTAGTTTTATGGTGTGTATATGGAATATATTGGGTAAATATTTCAAACTCCTCTTCCATGGAATTCATCAATGTAACTATTTAATTCTAATTACCCTCATTCGACACAATGGAATGTGTAAAGAGACCAAGTTGTATAAGTGTCACAAGTTTATAATATTATGAAGCATAACTTTAATTTATAATATTGGCTCTAGGTTTTGCCCTTGGTGAAATTTCTAATGGATGTTTTGCTCTTTATTGATTCTTTACATCTAGATTCCTTCCTTAGATCCTCAAATATCTTAAAAATACCTTGTATTTATAAGATGATTCAAGAATGACTAACATGTGCTAGCCAATTGTTTAAAATGCAAATATGAAGGGTTACTATGTAAGTTAAGGGATATAACTCAAAAAACCTCAACAAACTAAAAGGGACAAGCTTGTAGGGCTATTTACTTGTTTAGAATGGACCTGTATAACTAAAAGTTTGTCCAAGAAATAAGAAGGGATTTTTTTTTCAAGGAAAATATGTATAACAAGTAAAAATAGTTCAAATGTTCTAACATATACCTTTTGGATAATAGTTGAGATGTTTTGTTAGGCTAAGTTGACCAAATAGAGACTCATGTAGGGTTAGGGCTATCAAAGAAGAGGAGATATTGATAGAAAACAAGTTATTTCAATGATTATACACTCCAAGATCATGATTATGTAAAAAATCATAATTAATATTATGTAAATCAAAATTGACAAAATAACAGAACTCAATTTTGTATTAAATCTCAAAAAAGATTTACATAATACTTAACATTGCTAAAATGGGCGATGAGAGGATTTATTATATATATCCTGAAGATCCTCAAAAATACATGTGGTTGCATTAATGTTGGTGGTTGAATTAATGCAAATGGTTTCAAGTGGTGGCCTAAACTCCACTTTAGTGTGAAAATTATACTTTGGTATATTTTTCTATGTGGGTGCGTCACTTGGAACTTAGTGTAAGCTTTCAAGTCCAAATAGGATTTATTTTATCAATAAGAAAAAAAATTATAATAAAATTACATACTCCCTAAGTAATATTAAGGTGTAATTGAAAATTTACACCAATACCCCACTTAATTGTAATTTAGGGAGCATGTATAAAAAATAAAGATAAACCTCTAAAATGGGTCCTCAAACTAGGCTCGATGAAGTTCTAAGTAAAATGAAAGAAAAAGGCTACTCTAAAAAAATATGTGCCACAAGGATCTCACCTAGAAATTAGTAAAATATCATATAATATCTACCAAAAAACAATGAGATACACCTCATGGATATCTCCAAAAAAAGTACACAATATCCCCTTAATGTTTAATTCGGTGAGGTGATGAAGCATATCAAGAACAACTAGATAACATGAAATAGGAGATATGCCAAAAGGATATCACTATTGGTATTGATAAATCTATCACATTCATCCAAATATAACACCAAAGAATTGAAAAAATGTTGGGAACACCAAAAACAAGTCACTGTAAGGAATAGTTGATCTATCAATGAATCCATTACAAGACCTAAAAAAATCCAATAAAGATCACTACAAGGTAGTATGAATGGTGTGTAGAAGATGTAGTTGAACAATGGAAGAGACATGTTTGTAGATTCCTCATAATGAGTGTTGATGACTCTTACATAACTGATCATCCATCCATACTAAATGAATGTAGATGGTGGAAGAAGATGTCTACAAGTGATTTGGTGCCATGAGTATACTTTATATATGTAAAGAAACATATAAATCAATAGTTTATGACTCTCTTGCCTAAATGAATCTAATGATGTGTTATATTTGTCATGCCTAATAGAAGAAATCTCAAATCTCTCATGCTTAAGTAGAAGGAAAGGCCTTGTAAGCATTAAAAAAATAAGCATAGGGCTCACATGCCTGAGTGAAGGGCTAGGTATCTCATTCATAATAGAATCCAAAGATAGTTCAATATATTCATGTCTAAGTGAAGTGTCTGAACAAATCATTGATGAAGAGATCAAATGCTTAGATGTAGTAGAACTATGTCACTTGATGTCCTCTAAAAGTGTAGAGTGACAAAAAATTACTATAGAGCCACTAACAAATGGTTCCAAAGAAAAATTGAAAGCACTTACTTAATATCCAATTCCATGGAAAGAAATACATTAGATAAGATGTATATGTGACACAATGCCGTGCTTATGCTTTCCAAGATCTCTTCTATAATAACCCATCTTGTGGAGAAAACATGAACCAGAAATAATAATGTGCTTCTAAAATGAGGTAAGCACATCAACATTGTGATTAGTAGAAGTGTGAGTTATGACAAAGGCAAATATAGGGGGAAAAGGTTCATAATACATCTTAGTGTGTGGTAGATCACAATCCAAGAGAGTATCCAATGGATACATGCTAATGTCAGAATCAAATATTGAATGTGGAAAATGTATGGTAGATGTGGGTTCCACATGATCATAGTGTTACTACAAGAGTGTATTTCTTACTTGCAAAGTTTGAATGAATGAGTCATAATTTTTAAGTGTTTTTAATAAGATCACATTTTATACTTTGAGATCCTTATTTTCATCAAAAAATTCAACAATATCTTTCTAAAGAGAAGAATCCTCAAAGAAGAGAATATCACTCTTCTCTTTCAAGTTATTATTTTCTTGCATCAATGAGTTTATAGTAGGGTACAAATCCAACGTAATCAAAAAAATAATGACAAGGTACTAATAAAGGGGCCTTGAATGAGTCTCTAGATAAGAATGCAAGGTGCTAAAAAGGGACCTTGAATGAGACATAAAAACCAAAAGTGTACAAAAATATGACTATCTAAATTCAAGGATAGTGTGCAAACCATAAGTGTGCCAAAAAATAAGTACAATGCAGAATCCTCAAAAGTGTCATAAAAAAGTGTTTACCCCCTAATAGTATATTTTTTTACCTTATAAAGAATGCAATGATAAAATAAAATAATAACCTAATTACTAATAATGATGTAGTTTACAAAAATAATTACCCTGTTACAAATTAAATTAAAAATGGGAAATATAAAAAAATCATTTTCATATAATATGACTTAATTTTAGGCATAAAAAAAGTACTTTAAAAAAAGGCACCTCAAAATGTGTCATGAGTGCACAGAGAAGTGTCTAGAAAGTTGGGTGATGTTTGACCATGAAGAAGGCCTATCAAAATCTCAAAAAAATAGATTTTTAAATGAATCAACAAAAAAAATGAATATATTACATGGAATAGGTTAGATCTAGGTTTAAAATGCAATAAAAATTATCTCCTAAATCTAAGTGATGCTCAAGATATTAGTGATAAAAAATAAATTTATAAAAAATCTCAATAGAGGGGGATCTAGAAAAATCTAAACATGCAACTACAAACATTGAAATTACCCACTAGGCATGCTAATGTGGTAGAAAAAATTGGATTGGAAAAAATGTTTTATGTGGGAGTTTAACTAAATGTTAAATTAGGCCCCACCTGTCAGTCTTCATGCAGATGAAAAATGCCCTTTTGCAATTCTCTAGTGAAAAAATCTTTGTATTGTAAAATACGGTGGGGGTGATTTGAACCCTTAACCTCACCCAATTTTAATGCCTTCATAGAATTAGTCTTAACACTATGCCATTAACCATCTCAAGAATATGATTACGAAATTTCAATTTTATTTTTATAAAAAATGGACTTATTTTTTTAATTAATTAATTTAAAATATATATTAAAAATATTAAGAAAGGGGAAAATAGTTGGACGCTAGGGTGCAGCGAAAGGTTTATGGTTGGATGTATGCCAACAATACCTATAGTGGCTGAGAGTTGATTTTTGGGTAGGGCATAGGTGGGGCAATGCAAAGGGTGGAGGTTGGGGGTCGATTGGGGGGTGGCCAAGTCAAAAAAACTATATAATTTTTAAAATGATAATTAAAAAATAAACACAGCCTTTTCATTTATATGCTAAAGCAATCTCTTCAAATCTTTCCCATTTTCCTCATGACTTTATTTAAAGTTCGTAGAAAAATTGTTTAGAGGATAGATCAAATCTAGAAAGAGAAAAATAGAGTGCTTCTAGTGGCATGGGATGAAGTTTGCTTATCTAAATCTCATGGGGACCTAGGATTAAGGAAAATCAAGATGATGAATAAAAGTCTTCTAGCCAAAATGGGTGTGAGGTTATTGAAATGAAATAACTTATAGATAGACATTATCAAATCCAAGTCCCTGGGTCATAAAGAAGTTGATCTTTTTCTTAATCTAGAATTCCCCACCATAGGGCTCAAATTTTTGGAATGATCTTATTAAAATTAAAAATATGTTATGGAAAGGTTGTAGATGGAAATAAAGCTTTGTTCTAGGATGATTCCTTACTACTCAGTGAACCATAAATTTCCATTAAAACTTGATAGACATGAAGACCCAATTTTAAAATATCGATTGGGGAAAATTTATAGATTACTAAGATGTTATGAGGTGAGTAAGTCTCATAAAATTATGTCTTTATATTATTATAATTTGGAAGTTTTGATTTTTTCCACTCTTTTAATGAGAAACTTCAAGGTTTTCATATTTGTCTTTCCCCAAGAGAAGATGAATTAGTTTGGTCATCCTCTGAGGATGGTTCTTACAACATCAAATTAGGTTATCTAGTTGAACATATCCCCTATGTTGATGGATTTTATTAGAGTTCCCTTTGGTACCATGACCTCATTCCCAAATTTAATCTCTTTTTCTATCTTGAATTTGAGAATTTTTCTCTCTCCATGGATAACCTTATGAGATAAGGTTTCCCTCTCCAAAATATATGTGCTCTCTATGAATTTGATGTTGAATTTATCTTTCATTTATTTATGTCTTGCCCTTTTACTCTAAAAAAAAAATTGACTTGTTTCTTTCCTTATTTGGATTCTCTTGGGTGAGACCAAATTCTATTTTATAACTCTTCTACCAATGGTGAACTCCCTTTTCTTCCCCCATTTTCAATAAGTTGTTGAATGTTTTTATTCACCATTTTTTGGGTATCTAGAGAGAAATGGATTTTATAATTTTCTAAAACAAGAAGAATAATGTTTTAAGTGTAGGCTCACATATTGTGGTTACTATTAAGAAAAACTTATCAGCCATAAAGAAGGCTAACTTTTTTAAAGTTCCAAAGGTTGAAGAATATTCAATCCACAACTGGAAGCTTTGTATTTTGAAAGAGTCTACCAAGGTTGATAGATTTTTGATAGAATTTTAATAAAGTGGGCTAGACCTCCCATCTCCTAGGATAAGCTCAATTTTGATGGAGCATTGAAATGAAATCAAGGTAGGGCAAGAAGTGAAGGTGTAATCATAGATAACAATGATACACTTCTAGTATCTTATGTGGGGCCCTTAATAATATAGACTAATTTTTGGGGCATTTAGGTTTTTAGGGATTTGAACATAAAAATCTTGGCTATCAAATGGGACTCTCTAAGCATTATTAATTATCTTAAGCTAGTTAATACCCTAAAGTTAGACAATCAGGAACATGATGTATGATGCTCTAAGCCTTATGTATTACTTTGAAGAGGTCTCTATAGGTTACATTTATAGATAAGGCAATTAAATCTTGGATTGGTTCACAAATTTGGGTGTGTTTCTAATTTAGATGTTCTTAAATGGACTAATGTCACTGACCTACCCCTCTAAATCAAACATATCCTATTTTAAGAAGCTAATGTTAATCCTTCTATTTTCCTACATTTTTAAGGCTATAGGTTGATATCACATGTTAATTAGATTCAAAATGCCTCTAGGGAGGAAATAAATATCAATTTTCACTTGATGGTAACTGAGGAAATCTATGCAAAATTTATTTCCAAATTAGTGGTGAAAGAAAATAATGGCAAGCCTCATGCAACACCTCATCAGAGATCACACACTAGGGAGGAGGTAATGTGGCATTATAATCAATTAGTGAGATATAATTAAAATAAGTGGCTCCTAAAATAATTTTTGGGTTTTCCAAATATTTTGATTTACTCACATCACTCTACTCATACTATAAGAATTGTGAATAAGGAAAGAATCTTTTGTTTATTTAAGAAGCTATGGGATTTGAGTGTCTCAGAGTATAACCCTCCTATAATTAAGGGGTGAATATAAATTACACTATGTGGAGTATTATGAATATATGAGGGTTGAGAAGTTATATCAAATGAATCAAGGGTCATGACCATAATTTATGCATTTATTTCACTAGGGCCTAGAAGAACAAAACTACTACAATGAGGGGGTATCTATATAAGTCTTTGAATGTATCATTTCTAGGGTTATTGTCATGTCAACAAAGGGAATCAAAATATATAAAGACAAAATGAGGAAAAATAAGGATATTAATACTTTATTTAAGTAAAATGAAAGAATTAATAAGCTAGAAGATGGGATTCTCATAATCTCCTTGCCAAATCCATGAGTGGAAGTGTGAATGCATATCATGAATTATGTAACCATGGAAGGTAGGTATAAGAAGCTATATTCTTATCACTTCTCATTATTAAATCATTTCAAACATAATATATTAATAAGGATTCCCATATTTCTATTCATGTCATTGGAAAAAATTATTTATGACTTTAAAGTTGATAAAAATGACATCTCCATCCATCGAGTTCTTATTTTTATTATCTTTCAAGAATCTCAACCCACCATTATCTTTTAATAAATTGACTCTCATCCTTTTGTTCCTAAGTCACTAGATAGGGGGAGGAAAACCATATTTTAAACCATCATAAAGAGAAAGGGACTAAACTTAAATGGAAATATAGGTTGGTTACCATTAAAATTCCATCAACTAATATTATTGAAAAGGGAGAGTATAGCCAAGCCATTTCAGCCTCGTAGTTTAATTTGGCTAAGGATAAAAATTCCTCAAACATAGCCTAGCCCTCAAAATCCATATCATTTTTTGGGAAGGACATTTTCCCTGAGTCTAATAAGTAGAAGGTGAAGGTTCATTTCTCTAAGTAATCAAAGCTCCACCTCATTGATATCCATGATGACAATCTTGATCCCTTTGTTGATCCCCATCCCTATAACTTTAGTGACCTTTATTTGGAGGATAATGATTCTTTATTTTTTGGTTCTATCCCCAAACCTAAATGGATTTTAGAGATTACAATAGAGGGAGGCCAACTTTCAAGTATTAATAAATTGTAAAAGGCTCTCAACTTGAAACTAGGCAATTGTGAAAGGCATATTAATCAATAACTTTGAAACTAAAAAAAGATTTCAAATAATTATAAATGTAAATGGAAAGGAGAAGGACAATAATAATATAGGTCCCAAACATGACATCATTCAATGGGGCATTTTTTAGGATATTTATTAGATAAGAGAGGACCTTGTCAAAGTAGGTATAAAATTGATGAGGTTGGAGGATGATTTACAAACCATCGAGGTAACCTCTATAAAGTGATTATTAATAGTAAATCCACCATTGAGAATTGTTATTCTAGTATCAAAATACTAAAAGAAGGACTTAGGAAGAGGAAGGAATTGTATTCTCAAGAAGGATCCAATAAAATAATTAGGGGGAAGAAGAAGAGACAAGTGGAAGAAGTAAAAGTGTCTTTTCAAAATCAGCTTCACACTTTGAAGGATAAATGGGAGGCCATAGAGGCCTAGATGATATTGTTAGTTGGTAGTTTCTATGTTTTTTTCATTGTGTCTTTTACACCCCTATTAATGTTATGTTGATAGAGTGTTGTTTTCTTATAGATGTTTCTATTATTGTAAGGCCAGTGTAGTTTTTTTGGTCTATATTTGGTTTTTTCTATATTCTTAGTGTTGTCTTGATAATCTTATCTTAGTTTTGTACAAAAAAATCTAATTATATATATATATATATTTAATTTTTATAAAATAAAATAAGTCCCTCCACTAATTTATAATTTTTATTTTTTTACAACAAATAAATTAAAAATTAAATGAGCATCCAAAAAAAGTAAAATAAAAGTTTACAAAAGAAATTCAAACTTGTGAAACTTTATAGTCATCCTATGGGTTTTATAACTTTCTAGATGCACTGGCAAAAGTGAAATCACCTCAAAATAAACATGAAATACATCCCTTCGAAAGTGCTACAAACACTATTTTTTTTTATAAAACCACAAAACTAGAATGAAATCATAAGGGAATAAGAAAGAGAGTGGATTAAAATGAAAATAAATGGAATAATACAACCTCATGGATGTGAAACACTAATTCTTTATTTCCTTAAATCATTAATGAGATGGCTCTTTTATAAACTTGGTGCTTAATACCATATCAAAGAAGATGAGATACTAATAACATACAAGTTATTTCAAAATTTCTACAATTTAGGATTAATATTTTGTAAAAATTCACACACATTATTCTGTAAATAAAATACAATATAATAATAAAACTCTCTTATGTATTAAATCCTATAAAGTTTTTACGTAATATCTCTCATTGCTAAAATAGGTGAGGAGAGTCTTATTTATCTAGAGCCTCAAGAGCCTTATAAATACATGTGGTTTTATTAATTCATGTGGTTTCAAGTGGTTTCCTAAAGTCCACTTTGGTATGCATATTTTGACTTTATTATGTTTTTCCATGTGGGTGTGCAACTTGGACTTTAGTGCAAATTATCAAATCTAAATAGTATTTATTTTCTACTTGAAAAATAGAAAATCTTAGGATAATTACTTAATTGATAAGTAAGTTTGTTGTGTAATTGATAATTTACACCAATAGGAGATATCTTGGAAATGGGTTAAAATGAGAAGTTCTTCAAATAAACTAAATTTGGAATAAAACTTGGGAATAAGGGTTTCTTGACAAATTTGGGTGTCTACATTTATTAGTAAATTTTGGATCAACATCAGTTCTAATATTCATTTATTTAGTGAAAATTGATTATGTAGATGATATTTATGGATTATATATCACCTCAATCTTGTACATTTGAAAACCTCAGACCTTGGTTGTTCCTCTCAGTTCTGGACCTTTCATGTTTCCATAAGTTTCACATTTACTCTATATTGTGTCCATTGGCCTATATCTCTTAGAAAAACTAGTCTTATGTTGATGACCTTGGTCTTCTATCTTGCTTAGAATGCTTAAAATGTACTTATCTTCCATCTCTACAAGTTCTAAACATATACCTACTTTCCTACTCCTTGAACACTAACATCTAAGACATACATTAACATCGATGTTAGTGTCCTAAGTTGACGTAAGTGTTCAGTGCCCTAAAATCATCTATTGTGAAAATGAAACATATCCTAATGGTCAGCCTAAGTGATTTAATTTTATTTATTACTCTAAAAGGATTTATATAAATACAAGATTAAGCCTCATTCATTCCTAACATAGAAAAAGACTAAAGAGACCAAGGCAACTTATCAAAAACACTCTATCAAGAATTTAATTGAATAAATCTTCCCTATTTCTATATAAATCATAGGGATATCACATCTATAGGTCTAAAGTACTGATAGAGCATCCCAAGAGCTTGATTTCATAATTTAAAAGTTATGTCACTATTGTACTTGCTTTACACATATTATATGATTCAAACACAAGCCAACACATAGGAGAGAAATACATGAGTATGAGGCCCTCTTCTATAGTATTCACTATGTAGGTATTTCCCTCTAACAAAAGGGTCTTTGTGGTCAACTCGACACTTTGTTCCCACTAATCCATTTTTTCCCAAGATCACCTTGATGATGAAGAACTAGGGTCTACAAATTCTAGAGGAGTGAGAGTCTATGACCTAGATATGAATGTACCAAAGCAAAGGAGAAGTCAAATCCATAAGCATCTAGGTGGTCCAATCTCTTTCTAAAAATTATTCCATACAAGATGCTTTCATCGAACCTAGATAGTAGCATAAATACAACTGTCCTAGGCTAACATTAGTGTCCATAACTCCAAAAACATTAGATTCAAAATTTGACAAATGTTCTAGAACTATATTCCAACTTATTTCCTTTGTTTTAGGTCCATTACTAAGTTAAAATCATAACCAACTAAGTATATCAATTCTTTTCCATTTCCATGTATAACTTAGTTACACTTTATATATTAGTCTATACTCAAAATAATAAATTTGGTGTATGCTTATATCTAAGTTGAACACTCAATTGGCATGTTGTAAATATGATTATCACCAAAAACATTAGATTCAAAATCTGAAAAATGTTCTAGAACCATATTCCAACTTATTTCCTTTGTTTTAGGTCCATTGCTAAGTTAAAATCATAACCAACTCAGTATATCACTTCTTTGTCATTTCCATGTATAACTTAGTTACACTTTCTATATTTAGTCTATACTCAAAATAATAAATTTGGTGTATGCTTATATCTAAGTTTATCACTCAATTGGCATGTTGTGAATATGATTATCACCCTTGTATGTTTTGATTTATATATTATTAACCCTTATACCAAAAAGGATAGGCTAAATCCCCTTATCCATATTAGGGTTAAAAATTTGGTGAACTCAATATTTGAACAACATTTCTACCCAAGCATACCCTATAGGATGCTTGATACCTATTTTGTCCTAATATTTATTTATTGCATATCTTTTATCATAGATGACATTGATTTATTTGATGACTATGATTATGAAAATCTCCAACTATATATCAAAGAAGGGGTAAAAGTTGATTAATCTTGTATCCTTCCAACTACTAAATCTTCTAACCTCAAATATTTGAATGACGGTAGTTATTATCCCTTTAATCAGGCCCATGCTCCTATAATTTCAAGATATGTGTTGATCCATTTTAATAAAGATAAAGAGCCTTTACCCATACTTCTGACATAAGCATCATACAACTTTGGTCTCTAATATTTTTAAATATTGGTATAAAGGCCAAGGATTGGGAAAACATGAGCAAGGTATAGTTCAACCTATTATTCCTCAAAATAATATATCTTAGAAAGGATTAGGATTTTTAGAAAATTCTATGAGGGCCTAATAAAACAAGACATATAGGCATTGCCTTCATGCACATTTTACCACACAAGTGGTACATATGACCAAGAGGCTCCTTCATCTGATCACCAAAAATTTAGGTGAATACATCAAAGAATTATGAATGATTTACGAATAACTTATAAGGTGGACAAACCTTTAAGTAAATTAATTCACACCCCCATAATTCCTACATTCCTAAAAAATATCCCCCTTAGCAAAGATGATGGTTCCCTAATATATTCATTAGAAATAAATTCTATACCAAAAGAGGGACCTCAACTAAAGATTTTTCAAGCTCAAGTTATTATACCAAAAATAAATGAAACAAATTCTTATAATGGTCCAAGTTATTCAAATGATATACCAAAAGTACCAAATTTCAAATATCCCATACCACTACCAAGTTACCCCACATTTAGTGATCATGAGCTTGCACTTGTTATACATGAGGACAATAATACTCATATGCCTAAATTCAAAAAAGGTGGAGGGTTACACCCATTGATAACACCTATGACAAAAACCTCCATTTCCATTAAATATCTTATGTTTATGATGACCACTATTGGGGATATTCAAAATTAGGTTTCTATAATTAAAATACAAGTGGGTCTCCGTAATAATCATGCACATATAAACACATTCATTAATAAACCTCTTGTAAAATGTATACTTGAATATCCTTATCCATAATATTTTAAATTACCAAATTTACCTCTCTTTTTGAGACACAAGGACCCATTTGACCACATGATTAACTATGTACATTATTTTGGTCAATGGGCACAATATGAAAACTTATTGCTAATGGTTTTACATATAAGTATTTTTGATTAGACTCAAAATTAGTTCTATAGTTTACCAAAGGGTTTCTTAACCATGTTTTTACAATTAGAAAATAAATTATTCATGGCTTTCAATATCAACAAGGTGCTAAAACTTACATTAGAACATTTGAATAGTTTCAAACAACATGATGATGAATCCATTCAATATTATACTATTTGATTCAAAATTACATCATATGAGCTAGAATTTAGATCCTTAGATCTGGAATTTTGATTTATATTTGGTAGAGGCCTTCTTTCCCCATTAAAGGAAAGAACATTTCATAAACAACATGAGTCATTTACCCATTTATATAATGATGTGCATAGATATGTTTCCTTCATAATTATTAATTCAATGGAACTTAACATATCTCCCTCCAAATACAAAAAAATTTATCCCTCACACAAAGGATGGAGATAAATTACCTAAGGAACATTATGAACAAAAATGTGGTATTCCTAATCTTTATATGACGAGTTTTCAAATGTTACTTAACATGGGGCCAATCCAAGGTCCATATTTTATGAAAGAATATCAACATGAACAACATGAAAAACATCCATGCCAACAAGATTTAATAATTACCTTATACATGGGTGGTGTTTATTTTTTGGCATAACCATATTGATCCTACACAAGCAAAAACTACTTACAATGTAAGACACAACAAATTGGATTTGATCTAAAAACTTACAAAATAAATGAATTTGGAAAGACTCCTTAAGAAACAGAATAATACCAATTTATTTTGGTCCTAAATTAATTCAAACATGAGTTTGGGTTATGCCTACCACATCTCCATATGCAATTACATTGGGAACTTTTTGGCTACACCAAATGGAAGTAAACATTACTCCAAATCAACAATGTATTTCCTTTTCTCATGATGGAAAATTAATATTTATTCCAAATGACAGTGTTAATTCTTCTATTACACATGCAAAATGTGAGGAGTAACATGCTATGTACCTTTATAATCTATCTAATAATGATGCAAAAAATGTAAAATATCCAACTATCAAAATACAAGATCAACCCTCATTCATTATTCACTAAGAAAAATACTATAATGCCACTTGAACTACTTACATACAAACCATTTTTCCTAGTCATTTGATCACTAGGGAACCTACATGGAAAAACAAATAGGATGAACTAAAAATAAATAATCAATGAGGTCAGACCGACAATGAAAGAGAGAAATAACAAATGAAATTAGGAAAGAAAAGTAGGAAAGCAAAGAGAATCTATTTACAAGAGTCTTCTAGGTTAATTCAATCTTAAAAGTAGTGTTTGAGGAATCACCCATGGATAGGCTATAAGATTCCCTCACTAATTAGACACCTAAGATAGAACATATTCACATTTAATATATTGAGAAGGTTTAGGGATCCTACCAAAAGGATATCCATATTTACAATGATTTTTTGCTTTTCATTCATGCACATTATCCCAAAGAATCATAATTATGATGTTTCCATTCTAATTAAATAGATATACATTATTAAATTTAGTAATGTACTTGTGTTTAATTCATAAAAATTAATTGGGATAGGGTTTTACAAATACCTATGTCCATAAAATGAATTTTAGTAAGGGATAGTGGTGGGTAACTTCACATACCAAAACTATGGGAATGCCTAACCTGATGGAGTGATGTAGAGCATCAATCACCTACTCTGCCTATCCCAACTCTCACATCTATAATTAGCAATTGTTACATTCTAGGACCTTATTCATGTCCATTTTTCTAATTTTCTCTCTCTAATTTCATGTCATCCTCTCTGAGATCTTGAAGCTCATTTGTTTGCCTTGTTCCATTCACCTACTAACTCCTTCGAGTTTATCTCACTCTCTACTAGCCTTCTATAGGATTTATGCTTCAAACTCAATTAACTTTAAACTATTTACTCATCTTAATAACATATATTTGAGTCTTCTTTAGATTCCTAGGCTCACATCTCACCTACATAAATTGGTTCCAACAATTAGTTAGTCTTTAAGCTCTTTTAAACACTCTAACATCTTTTTGCTTTAACCTTTATAGCCTTTTCTTTTGTGTTTATTCTATAGTATGGAATGATATCACCAATATTTTAGAAAATAAAAATATATTACTATTTATTATATCCTTTATGACCTTTATCTAAATTTTCATGCACTAACTCTTTCATCTGTCCACTTTTCTAGCCCCATCTCTCATGCAAATTAACACTTTTTAGGCCTTTCCAACCCTATCAAAAACATAATCATTAGATTAATTACCTACTTAATACATACACATATGAAAATACCATAATAATATTTATCATGGCTATTTACATCAGACTACAAATTTTTACCAAGTTTCACCAGTTGGATTACTAGTTATTGTAACTTTTGTGCTTGAGCCCTATGCTAGGGTTTCTGGGCCAGTATCAAGCCCGAAAGCTTACTTATAGGTCTTAATCCATTATTAAAAATTTGAAAAGATTAAAAATACATTTAAAAGGTATATCTAATGTACCTTTACCTTTTCCAAACATTTAAATATTTTGGCATGACCTCTATCACTATCAACACATGACTTGCACAATGTATTCTAATATAGTCTGCCTGTTGTTAACCCGAGAGGGTTCTAAATGAATTTGAATGAATATTTTTGGGATTTAAATATTAAAATGTCCATAAAAAGGTATATTTAACTAATAAAAACCTCTTCCAAGTGTTAAATATTCTTTAACAACTTTTAAATGCATCCTATACAAGAATCTTCACAATCTTTCCTAACACAGTTACCCTGTGTTGAACTATACATGGATCTTAGGTTATTTTGGATTATCCATGGTTATTGATATATTACATGAAGGAATTTTACCACTACATTTAACTTATACACCATCTTCACATCATCACAAACTTCATACCAGGGCTGATTCAAACATTCAAGTTAGTTATTGGGATATGTATTGAAAATAGATACACATACAAAATTTTGACCCAAAGTTATTAAAATACTTCTACATGATTACTTTCAACATATAAAATATCTATGTTTACTTTATACCATCTCAATCTTTGTATCATTTTTTCCTCATTCTACTAATAGAATTTTGGTTATAATTCCTTAACGTGACTATCTTTATTATCAAAATTCACACATGATCTACCTATACTGGAAACAAACATAAGGTTATGTGAATGGATGTAAAATTATAGTATTATATGATCTAGGATCACCCTCCATTAGATTTATATTCTCTTGATAAGATTATTTCCTTTATTTCTCTGTATGCTCAAATGATTTTGCATAGACTTTTTACTTCAAACATGCAGGGTATTGTTACTTATAATATGTAATCTAGAATCATGTTCCAACATATGTATAATATTCCACACATAAAATTATGGTCACAAAGAAATATATAAACATTTAATATCATAATCATTTCACAGATGGAAACTTTAGTGATTAAATGAATATGTACATTAACAAGTTTATCTCCTAGATAGAATACAAGGGATTTTGTTTATATTCACTTTGTCTCTTCCATACCCTTGTCTTACCAAAACTCAAAACTGATTCCTAAATTAATAAATCTCCCTCTCATACAAGAATACTCCTATTTCAAACCAAAACTCTACAAAACAAGAAACTACCTTATTCCTATAACTAACTCTTTACAACTACTTTTACATAACATATACATCAAAAGACCTGAGTCTTGGTCATTGATTTTATGACATGTACATAAAACACCATTATAAACCCACTTATACTCACACATGATCCTAACATAAAATTTTATACCATTACATGACTTGACACACACCAAAATACCCCTAAACTCTCAAAGCACAAATTTAAATTTTTGAATGCCTGATTTGGTAGGAAAATGCCAAAGGGCCACTTAGACACACAAAAGGACTAATCTAATGACTCTAATGCCTTATAAATAATGTTTTAATACCAAAGACACTATCAAATGGAAAAATGGACATATTTTATTTATGCCCCTACATCATACTCCTAGGGAAAGAAGAAATTGGACTCTAATGGATGGCTAAATTCTTCTTTCTTCTCTTCTAGTTCTTCTCCCTTGAATCACCCACTACTATTCCTACTCCTTTATCCTTTAGCTACTCACTTTTTCTTCATTTATTACCTCGATCAAACACTATTCTACTTGTCTCTTTACCTTGCTTTCTTACATTATCAATTTTCACTTCATGTGCACTCTCTTTTACTCTTTTACCTCTATCATATGGGCTGTAAATGTCCTAATATACTACTGATGTACCTATGATTTCACTTGATCTTGACATGGTATTCATTCGTACAATAAAAAAAATAATGTCCTGCCTTCCTGATTCAACATACTTCATTGCTACCAACATTTCTCTCTCTTCATGTTCTTTGTCTTCACCCATAAGGCTCTCATCTACTACAACCTACACTTCTTCTTCCTTTAATCTCAATTAACCATGCAAAGCATTCTCCAAGGCTACCAATTCTTCCTCTAATTATTCATTAATTTCATATACAAATAGAAAATTAAAATTCATACCTTCTTCATGTGGTTGCATTCCTTTATCAAAGCCTTCAATGAGGCTTTCTATCTGACATATTTCTTTATCACTTCCATCACATAGTTGGCTACAAGTAACTTCTTGTTCTACACATAAACTCACCTCATTCACCTCAAATTGTTTTCAACCTCTTATTTACTTGACTACTCATTCAACCAAAACATTTGCATCTCCTTTTTGAGTTATTTTCATAATAAATTCTTCTACCTTCTCTTTTATCTCATTGCTTTCAGCTACCTTTTCTTTATCTATTAATCGATTGGCCACTTGAGTGGCTTCTTCCTCATCATCCATCCATAGTATGGGTTCTCCATTTATCTTATCTACTCTAGCATAACCAATAACCTATCCATTTGTTGCCTTATCTTTGCTATCTCTTTCTCCATTTCTCTCTTCTTAGTGTCATATTATACCATGTTCTTCTTATGGTAGCTTCTATTATCAACTATGCCCTATTTATTCTTACCTCTCTCTTTTCTCATCTCCTTGAATATGTCTAATAACTCTTTGGTCTCATATAGACCTATCCTCTTTGACAAGCCTTCACTCACTTGCCACATCTTAACCTCTCACTGGGTCTATCTCAATATTTCATGACCTCACTAGATCTCTCTTCTTGTAATTTCACTAGGAATTTCTCTCTCTCCTCAAGCTCACCTATGAGCTCCTCTCTTGAGCTTCTCAATAGCTTTCACTTTCCATTAAGCCTTAACTAGGTGTAGGGATACTAAAAATATTATCGATCCACTCAAAATTTAACACATCAAATCAAAATGCAAATGAAAAAAAAAATAAACAAGTAATTTATCATGCTTCCTAACTATCCTTTGTTACTTCCCAATGAAGTTGTTGGGCTCTAATACAAAATGATGTAGATCATCAATCACATACTCTGCCTATCCCAACTCACCTCGATAATTAGCAATTATTAAATTTTATGACCTCATTCATGTCCATTTTTCCAATTCTCTCTCTAATTTCATGTCATCCTCTCTGAGATCTTGAAATTTATTTGTTTCCCTTGTTCCATTCACATACTAACTCCTTTGAGTTTATCTCACTCTCTACTAGCCTTCTATAGGCTTAAGCTTTAAAATTGATTTCCTTAAAAATATTTACTCAAATTCTTACAATATCTTTGAGTCTTCTTTAGATTCCTAGGCTCACATCTCACTTACATAACTTGGTTCCAACACACACTCAGTCTTGAAACTCTTTTAGACACTCTAACCTCTTTTTAATTTAACCTTTATAGCCTTTTCTTTTGCATTTATTTTATATTACAAATTCGTATCACCAATATTTTAATAAATTAACATATATTAAGATTACCTATATCATTTATAACCTTTCTACAAAGTTTCATGCACTAAATTTTTCATATGACCACTTTCCAACCCCATCTCTCATGCAAATTAGCCATTTCTAGGCCTTTCTAACCCTATCAAAAACATAGTCATTAGATGTCATACCTACTCAATCCGTACACATATGAAACCATAAAAATCATCTTCCTCATGACTATTTATGTTAGACTACTAATTTTTACCAAGTTTCATGAGTTGGATTACTATTTATTGCAACTTTTATGCTTGAGCCTTATGTTAGGGTTTCTCAGCTTATATCAAGCCCGAGAGCTTACTTGTAGGTCTTAATTCATTCTTTGACAATTTAAAATCTTCAAAATACCTTTAAAAGGTATGTATAATGTACCTTCACCTTTTCCAAACCTTTAAATACTTTGGCATGATCTTTATAACTATCAACACATGACTTGCATAATGTATTCTAATACAGTCTACTTGTTAACCTGAGAGGGTTTTGGTTTTAAAGGAATTTGAATGAATATTTTTGGGATTTAAATATTATAGTGACCATACAAAGGTCTATTAAAATAATCACCACCTCTTCCAAGTGTTAAATCTTCTTTATCAACTTTCAAATGCATCCTACATATGAATCTTCATAATCTTTCCTAATACAGTCAGCCTATGTTGAACTATATAAGGATCTAAGATTATTTTGGCTTGTCCACGGTTATTAATCCATTACACAAAGGACTTTTCCCAATACATTGACCTTCTCGACCATATTCACATTATCACAAACTTCATACTAAGACTAATTCAAAAATTTAAGTTAATTATTGGGCTGTGTATTATAAATAGAGTACACGAACAAAATATTGACCCAAAGTTATTAAGACACTATTGCATGATTCCTTTCAACTTATAAAATATATATGATGAATTTATACCATGTCAAGTTTTATATCATCCATTCCTCATTCTACCAATAGACTTTTGGTTATAATTCTTCAATGTGACTACTTTATTATCAAAATTTACACACAATCTACCTATACTGGAAAAAAACACAAGGTTATGTGCATGAATGTCAACTTATACTATTATAGGATCTAGGATCACCCTCCATTACCTTTCCATGTTCTTGACAAGGTATTTTCATTTTTTTCTATGTATGCTCAAATGATTTTGCATAGACTTCTTATTTCAAACCCACAAGGTATTGCTAATTATAACATGCAATCTAGAATCTTGTTCCACTAGACATAGAGCATTCCACACATCAAATTATGGCCAAAAATAAATATATAAACATTTAATATAAGAATCATTTCATAAATGGAAAATTCATTGATTATATGAATACGTACATTAACAAGTCTGTCTCCTAGACATAATACATGGGATTTTTTTTACAGTCACTTTGCCTCCTTCGTACCCTTGTCTTCCCAAAAATCAAAATGAATTCATAAATTCCTAAATCTCCATCTCATATGATATTACTTCTATTTCAAACCAAAACTCTACAAAACAAGAAACTACCTTCTTCCTATAGCTAACTCTTAACAACTACTTTTACGTAACATATACATCAAAACACCTTTATCTTGGTCATTAAATCTATGACATGTATGTAAAACACCATTATAAACCCACTTATAATCCCACATGATCCTAACATAACATTTGATACTATTACATGACTTGACACACACCCAAATACCCCTAGACACTCAAAGCACAAATTAAAATTTGTAAATGTCCGTTTTGATGGGAAAATGCCAAAGGGACACTTGGACACACAAAGGGACTAATCTAATGACTCTAATGCCTTATAAGGCATGTTTTAATACCAAATACACTATAAAATGGCCAAATTGACATCTTTGCTTGATGCCCCTACATCATGGGGATCAGATCATCAAGGCAATCAACTATAAATTTAGTTGCTTGTTGAATTTGAAACAAGACTGATGTTAGAATGTCACATTTATTCTCTTTCTTCTTGATCTCCATGGTGTACATGCTTTATTCTTCCCATGATGGGTATATTCTTGTTTTCTCATTTATGTAATAATTTTAAGGAGAACCATACTGAATGAAGTTGTATTCAACTCTACCTCTTTTTGGCTGTAATTCTTTATTTAGGCCACTATATTCATGATCACTCATTTATGTTTTGATTATTTCTACCATCGAGAGGAATATTGGACTGCTAAAATCATACTCTATAAGCTACCCCAAGTGATTTTTATCTTTAACTCCATCCTCCTTCCACTTATCATCGGCTATGTATAAGTGTTGATATTTAGTGAAGAGTGATCTTAAGATTACATCATCCTCATATATGCCAATTGGGTTATAAGTAAGGCTATCTTGGAGGAAGATATCATCAAGTTTGAAATATGTTATTTTCTCTTCCTCATAGGGGTATCTAAGCTCAATTTTTCTTCTTCTATTTCACCTATCTCTAATGATGAGGGGGAATCTAAACTACTACACCTGAGTTGTTAGTCTACTTGAATAAGCTCACCAAACATAGGAATATTGTATGATAATTTTGTTTCAAATGCATATGATACATCTTCTTTGTCTAACTACCCAGACTCTTCTATTTCAACTTTAAGTTGATTAAAAGAGATTTATGATTTATCTTATTATATGGGTGGTCCCTTTTTACTTGATTTTTCACCAATGAACTATTATAAAAAAATTGTTGTAATTTCATCGTTAGACTCATCATTATCACTACTCTCCTAGACTGGTTCTTGTTTACTAAATAGAACATTCTCAGTTAACATGACCACTTCAGCACTCACCTCATTTCTACATTCATAGATAATATATTATGAACTTGGGAATGCAGTCTCATAAATCAACCTATATATTATTTATTGGGGATATCCTAAAATAAATGAAACTTGATTAAAAATAACATTGAAAGATGCTTGATCACTAAAACAAGTTAAAATAGTTGGCTGATTAAGTGTTGAATAATCATAATTACATGTGCTAAATATGTTATTATTGTTTTCAATTATTAGTGGGAAGTTCAGTTGGTTAGAATCTTGAGGTAATGTTTGATTATAAGGTGTAAATTGGTCCATGGGATAAACTATAAGAAAGTAAATCAAAGTATTTTGGGTGTAAACACATAACTATCTTGATGAATCAAATGGGTAGCATCATACCCATATAACATTGATTATTTCTCAATGATGAAGACTTCCTAGTATGTCAATGCCAAAGATGTGAGTGTGGATGGAGTCCTATGGATAAGCATGGAAAATAAGGGGTCCAATTTTTTAAGATAGATCTTGATATTAATTTATTTAATTTATAGGAATGAGTCTATTAATCTCTTGTATAACTAATGAAAACAAACATTGAACATACTTAGGTTCATTAGGCTCCCTACAGGCTATAGAAAATTGATAGTATAGGTTAACAGGATTGGTGGGTATGTTGAAGTGATTGACAAATACATTTTCAAAGGTGCCCCACAATTTGATGCACCCATATGGTAGGTTAAGGTACCAACCATAAAAAAGCTCATCTAAAGAGTAAGGAAAAAAGAAAAATGCAACATCTTCATGTTGGATTTGAGTCTTGATAATAACATCTTTGAATGCTTGAATATGTTCTTCAAAAGTGAGGATTCCACCATGCACGTACCTAAGCCAATCCTTTTTAGGGTTCTTAGGCAAGTCATGAGTTGGCCCTAGAACATTCATAGGACAACCACCTCCACCAATCCAAGCAAAGGCCTTTGGTGGGTTTAAAATATCAATTTTTTAGTCTTAGTACATGGAATGCCATTTTGGGCAATGCCTCTAAAATTTAAAGTTTAAATTTTTTAGTTTAAATTATAGATTTATTATATTATTCCCTCCATCTAGTGCCAAAAAATTGATGTGTGTTTAAGAACACAACATGGTGGGGAAAGCAGAAAGGATGGCTAGAAGACCAAAATAAATGATAAAGTCTAAAAGAATCCTAGTTCAAGCCCTCATTATAGCAATAGTCCATTGATGGGTTGGTTGGCACTCCAACTTATATGGGATGGTTTCCTATCTAGCCTCTTCTAAAAATATTCCTATGGGGTCTCCCCAAGGTCTGTTATTGCCAATTTATGGCATACTAGGTCACCCAATTGGTCTATACAAAACTGTTCCACTATAAGGGGCCTATGTTGTTTCTAGAAATATTAAATGTTATTACTTTCGTATTGAAAAAATAGAGGACAATTCAGGTTTTATTTATTTCATGATGAGGGTTTTGATTATGCAACAAAGAAAATAGACACACATTTTTCCCAAGATGAATCAACTTTTTAGGTTTTTAATAAATGAAGTGTCATTGATTTTAAAGTGTTTATTGCATACAAAAAATTATTGTAAATGAAATAATGTGTAGATAAAATGGTATAAGTGGATTGCATTCAAATTATATGTTAACACTTGCTAGCATATTTGATTAAAAATTTACAAAAGAGAGAGGGAGAAGGAAATAAAATCTTCTTGTCATGCAGTCATAATCAAAGCCATTTGATTAAATGTACACACATATAAATCCCTCATTTTTATATCATTTGCACAACCATGATGGGAATCATGTAAGAGTATAAGGATGAAAAGGCAATAATAAAAATAAAATGGCCACCATATGCATGTGCAGGCAATGAAAATAAATCTCCACAACTTATATTAATATTGTTGTTCGCTTGAAGTGCAAATAAGAGTTACATTTGTCATTTGGATATAATTTTGGAAATATAACACTAGGTAAATAAAGGAAGAGGTAGATATTACACTAAAACAAATAAAAAGTGACTAGCCCATAATGTTTCCCTTATGATCAACAAAGAGCTAGCCCTTTGAAATGACCTTGGGATGGTTATTTATAATAAACTTCATCAACAAAGGGAAAGACTTTTCCATCCAAAATGTAAATGCACTTTGATTTTAAGTTGATTTGACATTTTTATTCCAAAATCAAGCTCCATATACTTTACATTTCATTCACATATGTAAAATAGAAGAAACCAGTTCCTTTTTGGCAAAAGTGAGCAAATACAATTTTTAAGTCATTAAAATGCACTTTAAATTAAAATCAGGAAACTCAATTATGATAACATAAATATATTTTGATTAGCCCACTTCCTCCTAAAATTTATCATTCCATGATGGTCAATCCAAATCTAACTTCCTAGAACCATATATGGTTCACTAAACAGGCTCTTGGTTCAAAAGTTATGTCCTAAAATTCCCCTTGGCTATTACGAGCCTCTGAGTGGGAAAATTTAAAATTTGAATACAATGTTATTTTTTATAAAAATGAATAAAAAGCAATAATTAATTAATTAAATTAAATTTATTAATATTAAATTAATTTAATATTAATTTTTATATTTAATTTAATTAATTAAAATAAAATTAACATTAAAAAATAATTTAATAAAAATAAACAAAATTTAAATAGATTTGAAAAACTAAAAATAAAAAATAGAAATGGGGGAGAATATATATCCCCTTGATGTTTAATTCATTTTATTATATAGAGTGGGGAACGATCACCCCATGGAGGTTTGCATTGCATGCGAATTGAAGGATGATCATCCTTCAGGCTATGGGCTCACAATCGTGAGGGTCGTGAGTCCATGGTTCCTAGGATGACCATCCCATAGTCCTCATAGAATGTGGACCTATGTGGTGTGAGCCTCCTATAATACCTAATTTTTTTAAAGGCTTTAGAGATTTACATTTTAAAAACATGAGAAAGCATGCCCCCCAACTGTCATGAAATTTGATTAACACGAAGCTTGTTAATAATTTTCAATAAATTTTCAAAAAGGGATTTTGGAAGATGAGATTTTTTTAAATTAATTTTCAAAAAGGGGGGTTAAATTATTTTTAAATAAATTAAATTCACTTCACCTCTAAATATGTTATCTCATACTAGAGAAAAGGAGGCCAAAAAGGTACTTTTAGGTAAAGTGTTGAGTATGAAAGTTTCTTGCAGGGATCAAATATTCTCAATAGAGGCACTTATAGAACTCAACTATGCATGTAGGTCGAGATAGGCTCAAAATAAAATAAACATATTGAGTTAGTGACTACGTAAGCAAAAATTTTAAAGGTGAATTAGGGGGTCAAGACTTCATTTTCATGTTAGATGGTAAATATGAAGTTTTATTGCACATACATGGTCTTTCCAATGAAGGTGGTTATAGTACCTAGTTTAATATGAAAACTGAGACATCACATCAAAGTAATTTGGGAGTGTTGAGACCAACTAACCCATGATTTCAAGTGATAATAGAGAAAAAACAAAAAAAAAGTTTCATAATTTTGGAAGAATTAGGGTATGTTGTGGAAGCAACAACAAGGCATTGTGGGCCAATGTTCTTGTAAATGTATCAATAATTCCATTTACTAGATGCCCATATTTCTTAGGAATAGTTTTTACATTATATACATGATGTACTTATTAATTATTTATATTTTTTATTGAACCATGATTTGGGAAAGGATTACTAAAGATTTGTAGCTTTGCATTGTCAAATTTTTTGGTCTAACTTCCTATGTGGGTGTTGTTACCACAATATTACTATCATCAATAAGATCTTGTATCTTGTGCCTTAGTCTATAAATTTTTTTAAAAAAAATTCCAAATACATCTGTCATGATCAAAATATGCATTATTTTTAAAACCTTTGGGTTAAAGCTTAGTCAAATCAATCTCAAATGGAGGAGATCGTGATATTTGATTGCAATCAATTAATTTTTGTACTAAGATATGAGGAGGTTACAACAGTTGTTAAGAATTAGTGTTTAAATATATGAGAAAAATAATAATATGATTATATGCAAATAATGATTTATTGAGACAATTCACTAGATAGGTTTTTTGGAGAATAATATGAAGATTTAGCAAGAACCTAGCAATGTCATGGAAAACTATGTCTCTTAGTTTTTAGGAGTTCATGTAGCTATATATTTATAAAGTTTATTATTTATTAAATAATGAATTAATTGTGTGTGATTTTTTATGTTAATCTATCAAAATTTCAATATTTAATATTAGAGCAAGTATAATCTCAAAGATATAAAGACTACATTTTTAATAATTTTGAGGGGCACTTTGGTGTTGCTTCATTGATGAAATTTCCATATTAAACTTGTTTATAGTTTCATATAGATCAAATTTGTGAAAGTTTAGATAGTTTTATTGATTCATTTTAAATGTAGAAGCATAGTTCTAAAAATTGTATCCATTTCAATATTTATACATCATGTAGTATGTTTGACTATTCTACTAGATGCAAATTTTGATAAACATACAATTGTCCATATTCACTTACATGGAATATCCTCAAGATAATTCCACCAATAGTGTGATCTGACTTTACCCACACATTTGAGAGATTTATTTTGCCTTCCTGCATGGATTCTAAGTGATTAACATTGCTAAAACTAAACTAGAGAAATTCACATTTATCACAAGGTTGTTTTAAGACTCTCAACTACCTACATTTTTAACTATCTTCTACAGTTTCCATTATGAACTAGTTACATACTATGAAACTTATGCCATTAATTTACTACCAAGAATTTAATATTGGTATTCAATGATGTTCTATTCAATAATTCTTTCAAAAGTTATTTTGTTAATGACATTGTGTTCATGGCTCCACATCTATGTATACTTCTACGGTTCATTGCATTTGGATTAATCTCAACTCTTCATCTATTCCCATGGTCTATGAAAAGGTTTATGTTTAGTTGTTTATTCATATAATCCTTAGATTCCTTCCACTGTAACTCAATCCTTTTTCCTTCTAGATTTATTTATTGATCTCTCTTTTTCATTATTCACACTTGCTCTAATCTGTCTTGAGATGCTTAGATATGGCTTGACACCATTCTTATTTATCTTTTTCTTGTCTTAAATTAACTATTATATTTGGAGATTAGTGTTTTACAAGTCTTTTAAATAGATGCATGGTTTTCTTCTATTTAATGGTTTCCTCACTTGATAAATATTGTCTCTTGAATTCTCTTATGGCTTGATATTGAGGTGATCTCTGCTCTTGCACATTCATTTACTTTTATTCAATGTTTTTATTCTATGATTATGGCATAATTCCTAATAACTCAATATATATTTTTACCTAGATAGTTCAAGGGTTTTAAGAATTTAGGAGTTTAAGGAGAGGGTTATAGGAACTCAAGAATTCAACTTGAGAGATACACATTTACAAAGGTTATGAGACAACTTGATGGAGTTGTAGTTGGTCTAAAGATTATTTTCAGACATAAAAGTATAAAGGATGTGTGATTATTTTCTCCTGTGTTCACACTAAGGGGTGAATGATAGGAAATAGTGTTTCATATGTGAGGAAAATAATAATATGATTGTATGTAAATAATGAGTTTCTGATACAACTCACATATATAGGTATTGTGGAGAATAATATGGAGTTTTAGCAAAAACCTAGTGATTTTTTGATAAACTTTGACTCCAAGTTTTTAGGAGTTCACGTAGTTATATATTTGTATGGCATATTATTGATTTAATAACAAATTAATCATGTGTGTTTTTATATGTTACTTTATCCAAAATTTAGTATCTCCTTGGTGGAGTTGTAATTGAAGCTTGTTCAATGGTTGTGCTATTGCATTAATTATTACTTTTTTTTTCCATTTTTACATTTGTTAGATTTAAATTTTTAGTTTGGATTGCTTTGAGAGTTGATATTTGAAGTAGATAGATCACTTGGTACATATTTTAGCTTTCTCAAATCTATGAACTTGACTTCCATTTCTTTGACTATGTAACATAGCTCATCAAAGGATCTGAATTCATCAAACATGATTAAGTCATTGAGTGGTGCTAGCAAGAGTTGTGTGAATATATATTATAGTTAATTATTTTTCATAGAGTTGGTCATATTAGCTAGCATAATATTGTATAGTATAACATATTCATTAATTGGATCATTTGACCCTTGCTTGAGTTTAGAATTTTGTGCATGGGATAGTTATTCACAAATATTGAATGAAAAGTGGGCTAATAATTAATCTAAAAATAGGTTAAATTATCAAATTAATTGAATATAATATCATAGAACCATCATTAAGTGTAATATTTAAGGCTTCTTGGAAATAAATTTTCAATTAATATTTCATTATAAGCATGGTACATAGAATGAATGAAGATGATGTTCATGATCTCCCTTTACCTTCACATAGTGGTAGCTAAGGAACTAAAATGCATGTTGGTAGTGGGTAAGAGGATATTTCAAGTTCCAAAGGATTTATACGTAGGTTATAATACTCCATTGAATGCGAAACTTAAAAAAAACCTTGGTCTAATTGTAATACTCTAGCATGTAAGTCTAGAATAGTTTTCTAAAGATAGGAAGGCTAAATTATTTTTCTCAGGAGAGGATGCATTAGGATATGTTAAAAATGGACATTGTGTAATAATAAAGGGAGGTATATATTATGCATTTTTAGGAATAAGCATGTTAATAAACTATAAACCTTGTGATGCCCTCATACCTAAAGACGTTGGCACATATGTAATTGTAGGGGTTGATATAGGGATAGAAGCAATAATAATAACTAGAGAAATTTAAGTATAAGTGGAAATTAAATCTAATTTATTTTTCTCATCTCATACAATATATAGGGAATGTGTCAATTTTATGTGGGTTGGCATTAAGATATTACGTGAATTCTTTATCACTAACTTTATTTTATTTATTTATATTAGCTTTATCAATCTTAATAGTCATGATAATTCCATCAATAAGGTGTGGAGTATACCTTATATAATTCTAAACGTGCAGTTATTTTTTTCCTTAATTATGCTATATTTTACAAATATGGCCTTAATGGTACTTGTGACTTAAGTAAGGCATGCGATTGTGCATTAGTCATTTTAAAATTTTTATGATATTTGCATTTGATTAATACAAATATATAACTATTAAAAACATGGAAATTAATACAAATAATATTGATCTTCAAAATATTTCAACAAGTACCTTCATTATTATTGTGATTTAAAACTTTTGAAATTTTACAACAAGGAAAAAGGGTGTGTTTGATTTGTTGGATCTCAAATATATTGAACCCAATTGTAAATAGTGAACACACTATGGAGGATTCCACAATTATCAAAGTTGCACTATCCCATCTAATGGGGTGTGTTGAGAGTAACTTTTTAGGGCTAATAGATTACTAGTATACTATAAGAACAAATGGTTGAAGGCTTCTTCTGGATAAAAATAAAACCTTAGGATTCTTTTATATATTATGATGTGAGTGGAAACTAAAATATATTAATAGTGTTTTTTAATGGCTTAAATATTGGGGAAATACCCCTCAAACTATCTTTTAAATAAAACTAAAGATTGATTTGCCCAAAATGATAGCTCTTATGCGTTTTAAAATTATTAGAACATAATTTTTAGGAAAACAAGAAAATAAGAAAAAAAATTTGAAAACCAAATCAAAAAATCAAGGGTTGTTTAGGTTCAAATACATTTTTACTCTATTTTTTATAAAATAATATAAACTATAATGTCTTCTAAGAGGTGTAAAACTAGAAAATGTCAAAATGTTAATAACGCACAATATTCAATAATTTTGATTTTAACAAATATTAGATATGGAAAATTTGTTATTTTTAAAAATTACTAAGAATATATATACTTAACTTGCACATATATTTTTGTTGATTATTTTGACTATCTAATAGTGAAATTTAATAAAAAAGATGATTTTAAAATTTCAAGAATAAGCATAGGACCATACATAAAATTTGGACAAGTCTGCTAAAAGTGGATTGCAATACATTGTGTTTTAATCCATTAACTAAGGATTTATCCCAGTAGGCTGACATGTGACTGATGGGAAATGATAGAATTTTTTTTAAAAAATGAAACATGAATAATAGGGTCAAAAATATTCCTAGATGTGATTGTTGTAGGAGGATTGGAACATAGTGTCCTTGATTTCATTAACTATAGACTTGTCACAATTGACTATGTCAAAGAATTGGTTGTTGTGCCTTTTGTGCCTATTAATGTTAAGTATTTTGTGATGTCACAACTAGGGTTTTAAAACATAGAAATCATTATTTATCTTGTATTTGAAACCCATATGGAAATTTGATAGCTTGGAAACCTATAAGAAAAGAGGAGAGTGTAATGGGCTGATCTGACCTCAATCACCCTTTGATAATTGATTGCTACATACATATCTAGTACTCCATGAAGGGAAACCAAATCCACATAGATATCCCACCTAGAGTGATTGTTAAGTTGTGCTCTTTTTATGTAGTTGTAAAATGGATTTGATACTTGAAAATGATAGCTCTTGATTTGATTTGGAAGGATCTAGACTTGGCTTATGGTTGCTCCTTATGAATGATCTTGAATTTAGGAAGAATAGGACAAATTTTCTCAATGTGGAGAAGTGTATAAGTGCTCAATAGATAGTTTCAAATTCCTAATAATGAATGAACTTACATGTGTATTTATATGAAAACCTTTTGACAATTTCCTTTAACCAACCATGTTAAATGTGTGAGAAGACCCAAAAGAATGTTTTAAATTTTGGAAAGTAGTCATTATTTGTCATAGGATGTGGTCATTTTAAGTGGATACAAACATACTACACTCTTATTTTCCTAGCATGGCTTGTAAAAAAGGATTAGAGACAATTTTCCTATGTTGGAGATAGTCTAAAGGTGATTTTAGATAGCTTAAGCATTTGACAATAGAAGTTTTAATCTGTAGTGATAGAAATTAAGGGTCGAGACCACATATAGATAACTGGATTAAATTAATGGTGAATAATATTTATGTATTTGTGCACAAGTCATGTGGTTTAAGATGTGTCAAATATTAACATTGTCAAGTACTTATGACCATATTTATGTGTCTACACCAACCAACATAGGTACACTATTTAAATTGATTATTTATTTATATGTAGAACAAATACTTGTTTATTATTATAATATATAGTATATTTTATTATTTGATTAAATATTATATTTTAATATTAATTCTTATTTATTTTATATAGAAGCACTGCATTAATCAAGATTAAAATTTAATAAATGCTTCTAATTATAGATGAGATGATGATGACTATTAGAGTTAAGTTACTTCAAGAAATGTGTATGTCCCAATCTTATTTTAGAAATGAAGGTGTTAATAATGGGAGTATTGATGGTTGGGAAAATTTTGATGAGGGGTGTGATTATATAGTTGACCCTATCAATCACGTTATATAAGGTCAAATATGATTAAGTTATTTGACATTATGATTTTATTATTATGAATTTTACTTTAAATTACTATGTTTGATTTATTATTGTGTGGCTCAATGTTTACTAATATTATCCTTTTTTATACATATTTGTTACATTTAAATTTACTTATCTTTCGACAATTAGATAATATTATTCACATTATTCAATTTTTTAATTAGGAAAAGGAGGGTTGAAGGGTTCCTCACCCACTCATTAAAACAAAAAATTAACATTGCAATAAAGGCTACAAGGGCAACATCATAAAAACTCCAAAACTCCATCAAAGATAGCAAAGGATATTCTAATATTTAGGGATTTGACTAAATGATACAAAAGGATATCTTTTGCAGCCAAATGACCAATAGCCTATAACAAAATTACTATAAAAAAGAGAGATAAATATAATATATGATTTACTTTATCCACATCTTAAATAACCAAAAAGGTTAGCAAAGGCATCCATCCAAGGAAATTACAAAAAAATGTTTTCTTCATCTATCCTAGTTTGGTTTTCCATCACAAAATCTTCTTACACCACCAAAAACATGACTCTCATAGTACAAAATTCTATAATAAAATCTCAACTACTTCCAAGGTTTATTTTAGGAATATTTCACCACCACTTATACAAAACTCCTCAGAATATTATAAAAATAAAATCCATGGTTAAAAAGGAAAGGACTACTTCAAAAACCAATTTCAATTCAAAGTTATTTAATTACGGGGAATCCCATCCAATGGTATCACTCCTTTGGATTCAACATGTAGAATATTAGGTAATCCAATCCAATCCAATCACAAGGCTCACTATTAAATATAGATGACAATAGATCCTAATCCACACCCACATTAACAAGTATATCTTACACTCAAATACTTTCTCAGAAATAATGTTAAAATAAAAAAGAGTGAAAATGTTATACAAAATCTCTAGCCCTAAATAGAATATTCTCTAGTTTTAAACTAGGCATTTTACCTTTTATCATAACATTTATGATAATCATGGAGTCACCTTCAACTATCAAATTTTGAAATACTTTTCCTCTGCTAAACTAAACCTTTAAACCAATTTTATATATTAAATTTCATTGTTAATATATTTTTTTAAGAAGAGGGATCCCCCCCATAAAAACTTTCCTTGATGACATCACATTATACACCCTAGCCACTCCTAGATTATTTTGTAACTCCTCATTGAAATTTATTTTCACACATCCAACCCTAGGTAGAATCTACTTAGCATACATTCTACTATTTTTTTAATCCTTTAAACATGAATGTGATGACTTTATAATTTTAGGTGAATTATCCCTATTATTTATTTCTCTTATACCTAACAAATTTTTGTTAAGAGACAACCATTACTAGAGATAACTTCCTCAACTCTTATCCAACACCTTTCCAAAACCATTGCCTTATCCATGATTTTTTTTTTTCACTCCAACCAAATGTTCCAAATTAAAATGGTTGGATATGCAAGCCAAACATGGGAAGGATTTTTCAAACCTAGGAGCCAAGAAAAAAATAATTATTTACTGATACTAGGTAAACCTAAGGTTGGTTTAATATAGATAGGAGATAAGATCATATATTTCTTACCTAATTATAATAGAGAAGGATATGTTATACCTATTCACCCTCCTCTTTACACATAATACAAATTTATGGTCCAATGAAACCCATTCTTCAAATTTGATCTTAAATGAGGACCTTACCAAGACATACAAGCCAAGTGAATGAATTAGCTTTAGGTGTGTTGATTGCATTCTATATCAAATCATTCATCCTATCTTCTTCTAAAACAACAACTTTGGCAGCATATTCATAACCAAATATGAAATTGTAACTCCTATGTTGATCCCAAATCCATCTCAAAGAGACTTCACTAGTTCTTATCAATAATTTCCTTGGCCTCAAAATCATTGAAAGAATATTTTTTAGAGAAGATGGACAATTTAATTTCTCTAAAATTTTCCATTGACCAATATTACCACCCTGGTGTCTTGTATCCATCTAATAGTTTCATCTATTTTTACCCCATTCTATTTATATAATTTATGGGATCTCAAAAAGATCCACTCTTTCTTGAAGAACTTGATCTTCCTACCATGAATCTGACCAAAAGTTTCTTAATTCTCCATTAGCAACTTCCCAAGTTAAATCCTTGTAAATTATCCTCCTAGATATAATAATAAAATTATAAATATATGAACCCTAAGGAATATTTTTAGAAATGAAAATTATTTGTAGCATCTTTTCATATAAATATTGTTAGAGTTTTTAAATACACCCTTTTATGATTTACGTAGGCTATATTATAGCTCTTATGTCATGCACCTTATTAATTAGTTGTGAATTTAATAATTATCTTAAGCTTATAGATATATTAGATATAAACTCTCCATTATAGGTTATTTTAGTTTTAGTTATCTTTTTTATCTACATCTCTTGTGTATGCTCTTGAATACATGTTTCCTAGTTGCTTTCTTCTAATTTTATCTTGTAGAATCTTTCCTCTCCTCTATTTCTTCATTCTCATAAATAGAGGAGGTTATTTTACACTTATTAATAAAAAAATTATTAATGAGTTATAAATCAATTTTTTTATTTTTTTTTAATCTTTGGATAATAAACTATATTTTTATGTTATTGACATAATTCTACGTGAGGTTATTGTTTGGATCTATTGATCCTATTTTTTTGTCTAATCATCTATTTCAAGATTATTCAACAACTTGACATGGTGTTAGAGTGGAATTGAGATACCCAACCTAATTTATTCCCTTTATTCTCCTTATATAGGTTTTTATTTTGTTGTTGGAGCTATTATTTTGATATTACTAGAAGGAGATTTTTAAAACACAAAAACATCTCACACCCTTAATCAGTAATTTTTGAATTAATCCATCATTCTATAAGTTATTTTATAAATTATTTATGGATTACAATATAGATTACAAGGTGATCAAAAGGGTTTTTTTTAGTAATATTATTTTATATGATATATATAATGTGAAATAACACAATTTATTTTATAGTTAAGGAGATTCTATGGACCATATATTTGTCATTTTGGGTCTATTTTGGATGTTTATTTCCTTGAAAGTGCATGTTTTTTGTAAGCTTCTCATATTTGTACTTTAATGTAGAAAACAATCCCTACTTTATATTTTAAGATAGTTTATTTATAAAGTGCCATATTTTATGGAAAATAATGTAACAAAGTATTGGGGTTGTAAGGCTAAATAATTATTTAATTATTGTGCATTGTTATAAGCACGTATGAAATGCCAAAACTATTTTTTATGGTTACCTTATTGTTTAACCCTAAATTGGATAATAGGCTATCCTGCCTTGGTGGTATAATAGGGTTAAGAATATAGAAATGACAATGCACAAGGGTGCTAATCAGATCTAAAACAAGCTATTTAAATTCTAAACTCAAATATATGGATACACCAAATTTATAATGATGAGTATAGGCTAAATATAGAAAGTACAAATAAGATATGTATGGAAATGAAAAATAAGTAATATACTTAGTTATTTATGATGCTAACATAATCTTAGATTTGGAATAGGTAGAAAATAGGTTGGAAGATGATTTTGAAATAGTCATC
Source organism: Torreya grandis (assembly GCA_037957365.1). Taxonomy (NCBI): domain Eukaryota; kingdom Viridiplantae; phylum Streptophyta; class Pinopsida; order Cupressales; family Taxaceae; genus Torreya; species Torreya grandis. Next base: position 3,448,561 of record JARHVA010001320.1, read on the forward strand.
AGATTATAGATCTTATGTTTATGGAACTCTAGACACTAATGTCAACCTATGATGGTTGCATTGATGCTATTGTCTAGTTTGACACAGGTGTTGTGTATAGAAAATAAATTAGAAAAGGATGCAACCACCTAGATGCTTCTAGGTTTGACTTTACCTTCACTCTGGTGCATTCAGATTTGGGTCATGGACTATTTATCCTCATGAATTTGCAAAACCGTAGTTATTCATATTCATTATGATCTTAAAAGAAAATGGGTTAGTGGGCACATGGTATCATGCTAAGCCTAAAGACACATCTTTCATTGAGTATTTCCTACATAACCAATAGTATGAAAGGGATTCATACCAATTTAGTTTTCCCTTATGTGTTGGCTTATGTGTGAATCATGAAATATTGTGCAAAGAAAGTATGATAGTGACCTATCTTGTAACTTGGAAAATCAAGCTCTTGTTTTGTTCCTTTAGCACTTCAAATCTATGTATGTGTTGTATCTATGACTAAAATGGAAATTGGGAATCTTTTTTTATTGAGTGATTGATAGAATGTTTTTGATAAGTTACCTTATTTTGTGTTAGGTTAGGAATTAATGAGGGTTGATCTTGTATTTTTCTTTAACCTTTTAGGACTTAACAAGTGTAAATCCTATGTTTGTTAAAGAGTTGAGTAGACTAGATCAGGGTAATAATATGAAATAAACATAGCCACTAATTTGTTATAAAATTGAATTACTTTGACCTTTCTAAAAATAGTAATAAATAGTACAAGTAATAACTTAGTTGGATAGAAACCAAGACATATGATCTAGAGGCTAGAAACTATGGTAGAAATTGGTCTAAGTATTACAAATAGGATCCTAGTGTTCAAACCCCTCTTGAATAGTAGAACCCTTATTGGATAGTAGCACCATTATTGTAAATGTGGTTTTAGTGTTCTTGTATTGGTGGTAGTTTCCTCTATGTAGGACTATCTCAAGCTTCTAGGTGTACCTATGTATGGATATGTGAAGTTTGTTCCTACATGCATGAGTTCTAAAACCTTGTATATGACCTATTTTGATTGAATTTAAGTAATCCCTAATCCTCCATATAACAGGACATCTAATTGATACAAGATGAAAAATGTGTTTGTTAGTGAGGTAGGTTGGACATCCTTAACACCCTATTATGATGAGATTTGCCTACATACCAATACTCCAAGAAAAGATCAATCCTAAAGTAGTTATCCCCACCTAAGTCTTGGTGCAATTTCAAGTGAAGCTTGTATGATAGTGGACTTGAGTGATTTGAATGTGTTTGAGACTATAAATTTGGGTAATCTAAGTTTAGGAATACTGTGGATGGTAGTATGTAGAAGTAGGGCAAAATAGGGATTGATGACCTTAATTATGCATAGTTTATTCTGATTTTGAATTTATATTTTGTATTTGATTTCCATCTAGTGATTATAGGGATAAAATTCATGTATTTATATTGTTCTAATGCTTGTATAGTTTTTAAAATAGGTCTAGGCTAACCTTATGAGGTTCTAGATTTGAAAAGATGCCTATTTTTTTAAAAAGAGAGGGAAATGACATTATCACCATTCTTGAGACACTAGCACCATGTGGTCCTAATGTCCTTATTATGGTGATAGTGTCCAAGTGAAAAAACACTAGGCATGAAGGGCCAAGATCAAGAGATGAGGGTTTGAGACTACTTTAAGGATGACCAAGGATGCATGTAGCCCACATAAAGGCTAGATATAAGTGTGATAATAGACTTTAGGATAGGTTTAGATCTAAGCTAGGGATAAGTAGTCTCAAGTGGCACTCTTAGAACTCAAATACCACTTTTAGGTGATGATATTTTCCCCACCCCTTTATTCTATAAAATTAGCAAAGTGAAATGACTAGGATAAAGGAAAAATAAGTGTACATAGACTTACCTAAGACGTAAAGCCCATGAAGTTGGGTCTGAGTATGTAAAGTTAGATCTGAATATATGAAGCATGCTTCAATGTGTGTATGATAAGTGAAATTTTCATAAATAAATCCTTACTAAAGACATATCAAAATCAAAATACCAAGTTAAATAAATAAGTAAAACTAGGTAAAGAGATAGGATAAAAGAAAGGAATAAATACACCTCACTTGGTACATGAACCAATGCAATAAATCTAGTGAAAACATGTGTGCATGTAAGTATATAATGATAAATTGGTGAATATATTAGACTGATCTAATGGCTTGTTCAATCCTCATGTGCGGGTGGCTCAATAACTCAATATGGTTTTGTCTCCATCATTTCCCACTCCTGCTTGGTGGATCATGACCTTAAATAACTTGGATTGGATTGATGGTTTGTCCAAACCTCTTATGTAGGTGGATCAAGACCTAAAGTAGGCTATAACTCCATCATTTCCCACCATGTGTAGTAGATGCATTTAAAACTCAAACCATGTGAAGTAACTATAAATGTCTAACTGGGTATGTCACCGCTGTAACCACTTAGGTACATTAGGTGGCTTTAGGCCACTCAGGAATGCCAAGCATTGTAGATGGATTAAGGCATGAAACTAGTGTAACTTGGAATATGATGTTGAGTGTATATAGCATATATAATGACATGGAATTTATCATTCCATCTAATCAACTAGTGTGTAAGTGAGCATATATAAATAATATCTTGTGCACATGCCCCCAAATCTAATGTTTGAGCATATGAATTCTAGATTGAGTTGTAAAATTTGTATCTAGGTATATAAAATGAATATGGGAATGGTCATGCCATGCATGATGCCCATAATTTGAGAAAAATGGTATGGATATGAGCTAAACTAGTATGAATCTAAGTAAACTTGATAAATCTATAACTAAATCTATGTAAACGTATATTGTTCCTACTATAATTTTTTGGCCAATCTAGGTTTTTATAAAATTGAGGCTACTAGATAGTATCACCATGTCTTGGATATTAGTGCCATTATTGTAAACATGGCACTAGTTTCCCTATTTAGGTGCTAGTTTCCTTCTAGTTTTAGTTTTGTGTAACTGTACTGCTCTCTATGTCACTATTTTCATACTATGTTTACTCAAGTATGATTTTTTGTAATCCAAGCTTGTGATTAAAAATGTATTATGAATGCATTATATAAAATCCTAATCTCTATGACAAATCCATATGAATGCCTCCTATTTTGAGGGGAATTGTTGAACCTATGCAAGAACTATCTTTAAAAGAAAAATCTCTACAAAATGTGTGTTAACTAGAGCATATATGATAACTACATAATAATCTAATATAATGTGCATACATACATCATAATGTAAGATGATACGAGAATAAATTTATAATTTAATATGTATGTCATGTCTAGCATTTGCAAGGGTGTCAATATAGATATAATAATGTATGTAACAATAAATTTGATTAAAATTGAGTATTTACCTATGGGGATGGGGCATGATGTCCATCACAACACCCAAGTAGGAAGGGGAGATGCATGAGGTCCCTCATGACATCTAAAACTAGAGTGTGTAACAAGAAAGTGACAAGTGTCATAGCCATGATGCATTAAAGAAAGCATACATACAACATAATGAGGCATGTAAAGTGGGCCAAGGGACCACAATACAAGGGACATGGGCACATGTCACTAAATATAAGAAAATAAGAAATACAAAGACATGTTTAAATGTCCACATACACATGAAACAAGCAATTTGGCTTAGATCTAAATAGAAGGACATGTTCAAATGTTTTCATAGATAATCAAGAAGGTACATACAAGGACATGACCACTTGTCCAAAGCATACATATTGTGAATATAAGTGGCATAGAGCCAAAGAGGAATGGCATATTAAAATTCCCTTGAATAGAAGAAGTATAGAGACATAATCAAGTCTAAACTAGGAAAACTAGAAATGGAAGTATGCATGAACATGTAATAATAATCTATGTAAGTAATATGATGTACATATGTTTAGTCTAAATTAGTAATAGTTGGAAAAAATTTAAGTGTAGTATGATCAATATCAAGATATAATGATGCTAAAGTTGTGATGTAGAGTATAGAAAGATAGAACTTGGTAATCAAAATTATGTATATGGTTCCCCCAAGTGGGTGAATGTGTCAAATGAAGAACCCATGTGTCAGTGTATATGCCCTCAATGGGTAGATAATATCAAATTTGGATCAGTGTAGTGGACTTGAGTTGTGTAAGCAATCTGCAAGAACTCGAAAAGAACAAGTGAAGCATGTGTGTATGATAAAACTGACTATACTAATATATCTAACATATGTAGTGTCTAGTGAATATAAGAAATATAAACATAACAATGCATACAATCTTTAATTTTGTGTTTTCTAAGTAATTATTTGAGTGTTTTTGAAATGTTATATTAGTTTTATATTTTATAGATATAATTTATGTACAAGCAACATGAAAATGAACTATATACAAGGAACAAAAGAGAAGGAAAATATGTCTAAATAAATATTGGAAAATAAATGAGATAGTGTACAATTAAAGTATAATGTCTCTATAAACCCAAGAGCAAATCCATGGGATGTGGATAATCAAATAGTAGATCAGGTGGGAGGTTATCCAGTGTCATATATTAGAATTGTTTGAACTCAAATAAGTCATCATCATCATGATCATTGTACCATTTATATGTCTCAGTTAAGCCTTATCCTTGGTGCTAGGCTGGATTCAATGAATCTAAATAGTGTGTAACTCTACTATGTAAGATGCTTCCCATGTAGTCCCAAGGTAAACCCCATTGGACCATGGAGTATCTATATGAAACATGTAGTTATCATTTATTTCATCATGTAAAATGTGAACCATGTGCCCCTCATGACTCAATTTCAAACATTTATATGATCAATCAACTATGGCATCCATCACCTATAACCATGTACTACCAAGTGTAACCTGTAGATGAGTTAGCCTACTCATGATAAAGAATAATATGTTGGCCACCTTGGGGCCACATGAAATTGGTAGTGTGATATGTCTAATAGAATCCTAATAATGTATGGCATGTTGTAGCTCATTTTCCTAATAGCTTATGTGTTGTAAAAATGTAAAATTACAAATATTAGGATCCGAATCCTCATCTATAGCCACATGGGGGATGTATCTATCTAAAACAAAAATCTAGATAGTTAATGGATCATTTTGTGAGTATTTATGTTGATGATGATTCTATTGTGGTGCCTGTATTTGTAGAGGTGGAGGCTGTATAATCTGAATAGTGCCCGAATCCTTGAATTTATTTAACTTATGCTATAATGTTGAGCATATATTTATATCATGAGCTATAAATATATGAAAATGATAAAATGGTTGAACTTCTTAAAGTGATAATTTTTTGATGGATCTATGAAAAATTATGGGTACTACCATCAATCCTCTATCAAGTAGTATTTTTAAAATCTCATGTGGTCTATCTTGTGAACTCATTTCCTGAATCTATATAATCAGGTCTATATCCATGGATTTAACCATATGTCCTAAATGAATGGAGGGATCTTCCACTAATTTTAACTATAGGGGAGCCTATACCCATAGGATTATGAACAAGTGATGTTTCTAGTGTAGAAAGATGTATGTGGATTAAAATCATCTCTATACTCTCATGGGCCCATTGGTGTGAAACTCAATCCACATAAATATTCATCAATGCCAATAGGTTTTGTATTATCCTCTATGGTGTCATGAGAATCTGTATCAAAATTATAGATGTATACTTATTATAAATTAATAAGTAATGGTAACTATGTTGTATCTCATCATCCATTGTGGGTGAGGACATATGTATTATGGGAGGCTTCTCCTCCATCATGGGTGAAGGCATTGTGTTTTAAGAAGATTTGAAAGAGGTGTAGTAATAGTATTATTTGATTCCCCAACCTCATATGTATGCATCTACCCAATTAAAATCTTTTGACGTGGGTAATTTATGAGAATATAAGGTGTCCCATTTGAAGATGTACTCAGAGTAGTTAGCTTGGTGAGTCTGCAATATCTGAATTATTGATTGTCTTTTGGACAAGTGTATAAGTATTTGTCATGTAAAAACTCAATGCATTTGTGTAAAGTAAAGGGTATGCCCTCCATAACATGTATCCAAGGTTTCCAAAATAATAAGTTGTATTACAAATGATTAGGCATCACCTAAAATTGTGTAGGTAGGGTTTTTGGTCTGACCATAATGTCCAATGTAATATAACCCAATGTCTATCTAGGAATGTCATCAAAACCTCTAATATTATTATATGTCTTATGAAATGATGCTATATCAAACCCCACATTCTATATAAATGTGAGATTGTATATATTAATTCTTGAACCAATGTCAATTATAACTCATTACATAGAAGTGGTATTGGTTTGTGCTTGAATGAAAGTGGTAAATTTTGAGAAATTTTGATTATGATGTCAAATATTCATTGGAAAAAGATATAACATATTCAATTTCCTTAATAGTGTTCATGATAGATGTAAAGTAAGCTGGATCTATGTCATGAGGTAAAAATGTATGATTGAGTGTTTGAAAAAGAATATATTTGAAAATAGTTTCCTTTTGAAGTAATTCCAATATGGATATATTAGTCAATGTGTTTCTCAACTAGTCTACAATATTAAATGCTTTGTGTTGATCTTTAGGTCCTATTGTAATGTGTTGGGGATTAAGAGGGATGGTGGGATTATGTTGCTCTTGTATAGGCTGAGGAGGTACCCTATTCCATCTAGTAACAACTTGAACCATATGATATACTATTTTTTGAGGGCAAGTAGTATAGGTGATATGGGTGTGAAGATAATCAACTGGTCTAGGTGGAGGTAGAAGAAAAAGAGTCTTTTGAGCCCTCTGTCATTGAGTATTAACTAGAGGTAACTCAAAGTGAGTTATGTAGTAATGATACTCATAATAATGGGACTCACAAGATGGAGGACCAATGTGTAAAATAATCTTAGCTCTGACATGATCCATGAGATGAGTGATATAAATTTTCACTTTTCTACTAATGGATGGTAATAATCATGCTAAGAAAAATGCAAGACTTTATACTATATAGTATAAAATGGCATCCATCATGATAATCATGATGATAGGCTACAAACTAAAAGCTGAGTAGGTGTTAGATATAAGAAAGGAAACCTTAGTGGTGCACTAGAGTTAGGTTTTGAGCAATGTTCAAAGTAAGTTGGGTTCACCAAATGTTTTAACTTCTTAGGAATTAACAAGTGCAAATCCTATGTTTTTTAAAGAGTTGAGTAGACTAAATTAGGGTATTAATATGTAATAAATGAAACCACTAATTTATTATGAAATTGACAAACTTTGACCTTTTTAAAAATATTAATAAATAATGTAAGTAATAACTTAGTGGGAAAACAATTGAGATGGATGATTTAGAGGATAAAAATAGAGGTAGAAGCTAATTTGAGTATTGTAATCAAGATTTGGTGTCAAAACCCCTAATGGATAGTAGTACCTATTATCACTCAAACCCTACACCTACTGAATTGGAAGGATTCATTCAATGAGACAATGTAAATATCCCCAAGGTTGTGGGACCCTTGCACTCTTTAAGATGAACCTCTAGAGTAGGCCAAATTTGATTTATTCTAAGCATACCTAGTTTAAGGCTAGCGTGTAGGCCTAAAGAGTAGAAAATTAATATACCACTATCCTAAACTTAATATATTCAAGGAAAAGGGAGAGAGAAGGCAAGAAATGTTGAAGCATAAAAGGCAATGCACCCAGAATAGAGTGAGTGTTCCTACTATTGTAAACATAGTGAAAACCTTTGAGAACAAGACAATATCACATAGTTTCCACCAAGTCACTCAAAATGCATGAATGTTTTGCCTAAAGGTGTGATAATATAACACAACATTGAGAGGGACAAAGGTTATCCATAGACATAGCCTACATAGACCCTGATGTGCATAGGATACAACCTAAAAATGAGTTTCAAGTTTGATGGAAAGGTGTAGGGAATGGATGATAGAGAGAGGGGAAAATATTACCCACAATTAAAGATCAACAAACACAAACAACATGTAGACACCACAAATGTGTCTGCACCTTGGTTCTCCCCCCCTTGTCCACCTCAAACCCATATCCTAACCCTTGGCCTTAGTCCCCTCCACTCATTTGATTAAAATAACTTAAATATTTCAATTAAGTGGCCCCCTTTCCACCTCACCCTTGCCACCTTGGATCCTCCCTTGGATCTCTCCACCTTCCTCTTAGCCTTTATTATGCCAAATCTTCTCATTATCTTCCTCCCACGCCCATTTAAGCATCTTCATGACCGTTCTTCCCACAATCCCTCGCCCGGCGGCATGCAAGAATGGGCAGAGGCTATTTTTAGTCTCTGTCCCCATTCTGCCACTACCGACGTCGGCGACCCTTCGGCCGACGTCAGTGATACTGCCAGCGTCGGTAGCCTTCAAGACCCCTTTCTGCATCCATTCTAGCCCCCGGCCCCTTGAGCTCACAAACTGAATTCTCTTGGCATTTTGGCATTCGTTTCTTCTCCCTCTGGACCTCGTGCAACAACAGCAATAGGTACAGGGATTCTTGAGCAGAGATTTCCTCTTGCAAAGTCTTCTATGGTCTCAACAACAACTTTTCCACTCTTCATTCAACAAGCTAAAAAGGTAAGCACAGTCTATTATTTCATTTCATTTCTTTTCTTTAGTGTTCAGTTATTGGTATCTGTTGTCTCCCACTCCCTCTGTCCTACCCCCTGAGAGGCTAAAAAGCCTTCTCAGGTCCTGTCCTCTGTCCACCTTCCTTTCACTCTTTCATCCTTTCAGTGTGATCCTGCCAACTCCCTCATCCCCCCTGCCAACAAAGACCCTGTACAGGGCACCTAATCAGAACCTGACCATTCCCCAGTCCATTCAAATTCATCCCTGAGCTCTACCTCGAACTTGTTCACAAACTAGACCCATCCACAGTCTGGAAACCCGACCAAACTCGACTACAGGCCACTGCCCCGACCGACGCCAGTTACTTCCCCAACCGACGTCGGCAGAATAACCGAAGTCGGCAGACCAGAAAACCGACGCCAGCAACATTCTCAACCTCGGCGACTGTCATCAGCCTGACAACTCCTTTCAGGTAATCATTGATCTTTTCTTTCATTTCTAATTTGTTTATCACTCCTATATTCTGGCATTCTATATTTCCTCAGTCTTTTATCTATCTGTTATCAGTGGGTTGACCTCCCTTGAGGAAGTTTTCACACTTCTGGGAACAAGCTTTCACTTGGCAACCCACTGCCTATCCATCTAACATTTTCTTGTCCAAGTTTCTTTTTCCTTGCAGGTGTCATTCCTCCACAGCCAAAGAAGGGTGCCCACAAACGTCTGGATTACGGTGCGCAATCTTTATCCAGGTACTTCTAGCCTTGTCCATTTCTTTAGTTTCTTTATTCATCTTTTGAATGTAGAAAGCGAATTAGCGATAGAAACATTCTGGCACGCTTGGTGGGACCTTAGGTTCTTCCTCGGGTTCCTCTTCCTTTCATTCATTTAGGTGCATTTAGGCTCCTTCCTTCTTGTCTCTTTCTTCTATTCCAAATGGCACTATAAGCAGGACTAAAATGAATCTTTCTTCCTTGCATTTCTAGACTAGTCTAAACATCATACTCTCAAACCCTTTCTCAAACTTGTCTTCATCCAAACTTCATATTTTCAACTTGGGCTTAAAAATATACTGCATTGCATTTCTGCTTGTGCTTGCATTAGTCCACATCTAGTAACTTAAATCCGCATATTGAATAAATCGTAGACACTTGATGTTACACTACCAAACCACATGCACTAAAATAAACATAAAACTTACTTGAGACAAGGCCCTACTGGGATTTCATCCCCTAGCGGATACCTTACCCGTCTCGGTGACCCTACTTGGATTTCATCACCAAGGGGGAAGCCCACTCCATTCTTTGGCGGAGGATAAACTCTAGGCGAGATATATCTTGGCTAAGCGAGACCAGCTAACCACTGGAATCGTGAAGTGAGGGGAGCTTGCTCCTTAGCACTAGGCCACATACCAGACCTAACATAGATTTTTGAGCACCTAAAACAAGACCCAAAACCAGCTCTATCTTGCCTCTTCTAGGACCCTTCTTGCAGCCAATCTCCCCAAACATTCATCTAAGGCATAAGCCACAAGATTCTAAAGTTAATTCCTAAGATTTATCGCTTAGGCTTGTCTGTCTCTCTCAGTTCTTCTCTTCTCATCTGTTTGTTTGAGTGAGTGAGGACGCTTTCTTCATTATTTTTCCAAGAATCTTAAAATCTTTTGGTTCTCTAGAAAACACAGTCACCGGCATCGGTTCTGCCACCGACGTCGGCTTTCCTCTCTTACCGGCATCGGTTATCTGACCGACATCGGCCATATTTCTTACCGACATCAGTTTCTCAACTGACGTCAGTCTCTGTCACTGTCCTTTTTTTCAAAACCAGTAGCCTAAAACCTGTCCCTTCTCTGTCAAAAACTCCATCCTAGTTTTTTGAAACAGAAAAACACAGTTTTTGAAACCTAAACCTTCTTTGCCTTGCATGGTTTTGACTCGTAGCCAAGCCAAGGCTCTTGTCAACCACGCTAGCCATCAACCACTTCCGTCTACCCTGTCCGTGACCAAGCCTACAATGGAGTTCAACTCAGAGACCGAAAGAACTCCTATTCATCCAACCCCACCACAGACTCCTATTGTCCAAGAAGGGGACCAAGATTTTGAACGATTCTTGGACCTCAACGTCAAGGCCTTGCAACACTATCTCGCGCATAGCCAAACACGAGACTCCTTGGGCAATCTAATCTACAGGATGCCAACCTCTCTTGCCGCGACTATGGCTGTATCGATGGCATTCGTAGTTTAACCCTTGGACACTCAAGCCATCGCTTCGACTGCTGACCAGACTTTGACCAATCCTCTAGGTGTGGCCTCTCCCTCTATCTTTGGTCTCACTTCCACTGAGGTTTCGGCCCCCTATCAACATCAACCCGCTCAACCACTATCCACTCCTTTTCAAAACCTTGTCGTCTCTATTCCGCCTACCCTGGCCCCTATCAACACCAGGGTGGCTTCTTATCCCTTGGCCCCCGTTACCACAATCCAACCCCTCATGACAACATCAAGCCTAGCTATGCCTTCTACCCAACCACCTTTAGCCTCTTCATCTATCCCTACGACTAGTTATCCCTACGTTGCGCCTTTACAGGGGTAACCGACTACGTCGTATGCCTCCCCTAGTCTCTTCCAAGCGCCCCACAACTTAGGGGGCATGCCACCCATCAATCCATTAGAAGATATCATCAAGATGCTAATGGACAAGATGATCAGTCTAGAGACCTCCGTTTCTGGCTCACGTAATGCTCTCTCATACGAGCAGATCTACAACGAGCCCATTCATCCTTCTGTCCCAATCAGGCCATATCCTAGCCAGTGGGAGCTTCCGAAGTTTTCTCACTTTCAAAGCAAGGAAGACCCACAGCAACACTTGTAGGCATTCAGACATGCCTGTTACCTCATTGCCCATGATGATGCGTTGCTCTTACGCACGTTTCCTATGTCTCTCTCGGGTGCTACGCTCGATTGGTACAGCGCCCTTCCTAGCCATTCCCTCTTCTCATTCACACAATTGGCCCAGCTCTTCCTCGATCACTTTTCCATCAACATAACCAAGAAGGTCTCGATCACGGACCTCTATTCTATCCAGCAATTCGAGGATGAGTCCATAGCTGACTTCGTTGCTCGATGGAGAGGCCTCATCAATCAACTCTCCTTTTCCTTACCTTAGGCCGAGCTTATTGAACTCTTCTCCCAAGCCTGTGCCAGACATATTTCTTCCACCTTGAGGGTTCAAACCTTCCGTACCTTCGACGAAGCCTTCACAATGGCCCGCAAACTTGAGTTGCGTGCCATTGAGGAGAATAAAGTCAAGTTACGGAGCAAGAATCCCAGCTCTAAGACCAATGACTCATCTTCTGCTAAGCCATCATCATCCAATTCTAAATCCAAGGCTTCAGCTAATGCCGTGGTTGTTAGACCTTCATCTTCTTCAACCAATCAGCCTAAGCCATCCACGTCTCAGAGCGCCACTCACCAATTCCAGTAGAGATACGTACAATGACGGTATACTCCTCTCAGAGAATCATACGCATCTGTGCTGGAAAAGCTTGTTAAGCAGGGGGTCCTCAATCTCCCTCAAGCCCGACCTCCTCCATAATTTGATCCCTCACACGCCATCCCTACGTGGTATAGGGAACAAGACTCTGCAGCTTCCACCGTGTTAAGGGACATGACACAGAAAACTGCAAGACTTTTAAGAACATAATCCAAGACATGCTTGAAAAGGGGGACCTCATCTTAGATAATCCCAATGCACCCCCTAATCAGGCCATTGACATCTTCAAACAGCCATTTCCTAATCATTCACCAACTCAAAACAATGTCTGGACCTTAATTGATGACAATCATGAACACAACATTCGAACAGTCAATACGGTCTTGCCTTTTGTCCCCAATCAACCTCAAGAGGTTAGTCCATCAATCAGTCCATCACATGTGGATGAACCTCTTTCCCCAGCTAGTTCTCCATCGACCTCTCTCATCTTGGAGGATGCCTCGGCTTTACCAGCACCACCGGTCTCACCATCCTCATTTCTGCTGCCTATGGAGGACCCGACCCTTCCTACTCCTCAACCACAAGTGGAGGGCACCATCATCCCTGCCCTTTACCCGCTTGAGGAGCCTCGCTTTCCAGATTCTTCTCCACCCAGGGAAGAACCTGTATCCCCTTCATCTCCATCTAAATTTGTCTTATCTTCACCATACCATGCATCTAAGACTGCTACACCCATCTCGCCTTCAACCCCACAACCATCAACATCTTCTTCTCAGCCATTTTCCCAGTTAGTGGAGAAAATCAAACTTCTCCCTCCGATGAAAGTGACGCCTCAGGTGTTGTGGGAGCATCTTAAAACCCTTCAACATACCCGTGCCCTCTCATCACATGCTGCTAATCCTGCCAAGGCAGAATCTCTTCAGACTCTTGACAAAGACCAGACTCTCAAACCTCAACCAAACTCGTCAAAACCAAAACCTGCATCTCTCTCGTCTAAGCCTATCAAGTCACTTGGCGTTCGTCCTATCTCCACCCTCACTCACCCGCAAGTGAAGGTGGACCTAAACCAGGCCTTGACTAGTAGTAGTCTTCCAACCAAGTCAAAGAAGACTCCCAGACTGCCGACGCGAACGCCTCCTGCCCCGTCACCATTGCCATCCATTTTGGGCCCCCATCCTTCGATCCTGGCTAGAAACCTTCCCACTCCGGCCTCCAATCAAAACTCGTTGCCTCCTTTGCTTCCTCTACCTACCTCCAGCCGTCCCTCTCCCAAAAAGGTGGTACCAATCACCAAGAAAGTGCCATCTTCGCCTGTCACTGCACCATCAACCCATAAGGTGGTGCAGAAACCTCTTCCAACTTCGCCTAAGCAAAAGTCACTGACCTCACGCATATCAAATGGCACGGACCCTCTAGTGGGCTCATACTCATTCATATTGCGCCGACTTCTGTAGACTTCCAACATAACCCTTCCACCCATCAAGCCTTTCCAACCTCTCAGGTCCAAGCCCTCCTGGTTTGACAACACAAAAATTTGCTTATATCATCGTACACCAGGACACGATACCGAGACTTGTTGTGCCCTCAAAGCTGTCATCTGCCGCTATATAGAGAAGGACACTCTTGTCCTTAAGGACACTCTTGACCAGACCCCAGCTCATTCTCATCCTACCTCTTCAAACACGTCAACATCTCACCAACAAGACATGACCCCTTCTTCACCTCCCATTTTTGAAATCAATGCTATCCGTATAACCACTAGGTCACAAAAGGACAAGGCGAAAGAAAAAGCTGCCATTCCTTGGACCTATCCCTTCATCAAGCCACCTCTTGCGCCCAAGCCTAAAGTTTCTATCCTTGGCACGTCCCAGCCTTCTTCATCTTCTTCTTCTAGGCCAATTCACGACTCCATGCTGAAGCAACTTCACCAGATGCCTGTAAAGATGTCTCTTTATAACCTTATCCAAACCTCGCCTCAGCACCGTCAAGCCCTCATCCAAGCCTTCCAGGCAGCGGAGGTCCAATCTGAGGACCCCCAACCACTCACTGCCCTCATCCATTCTTTATCTCCTATCGCCTCCATCACATTCAGCGATTCTGAGATTCCCACATCTAACACAGAAGATCAGGACGCCGCCCTCTTCATCACTGCCTATGTTGATCGGACACACATTAAACACGTTATGATCGATGGTGGCACTAGCATCAACATAATCTCTACCCATGCCTTTGACCAGTTGGCTCTTCCCAAGAATTGTGTCTCCAAAACTGACGTGATCTTACGCTCTTTCAATGACACCACCACCACGACCATTGGCACAGTCATCCTTCACATTCGCGTTGGTCTGCGCACAGTCCCAGAGCTCTTCTATATCATCGAAGGAGAGTTTCAATACAACATCCTACTGGGCTGACCTTGAATCCATGCCATGGCTTGTGTCCCCTCCACCCTGCACCATTGTGTGAAGTTTGAGTATGACGGGCAAGTGCACACTATTCCCGCTGACCCCTCACCCTTCAAGACTTGCAACACAACTTACCGTCCCAATGATGTCCTCATTCCCATCAAGCCATCAACTCTGGCACCACCTCCATCTGTAGAAGCTTCGACCAGTTTGCAATCGGCGGTCACCCTCACCCCTCCTCTTCAAGCACTGACCAAAGACCCCATGGAAGACATCTTCCAATGACTATCACTTGGGGAATATCACTTGTTGACCCTAGACATGTTCCTAACTCTGCAAGAGTATGGATGCCTTCATCTCAGTCCCAATTACGACCATCGGATCGGGATGGTCATACCTTATGGTCCTCCTCACCTCCAAACCAACTTTATCTATGGGGGGTTCAATCAAGCTCCTACCAATGACAATTCCCTCTCTTCACCCCAACCTTTCACATCAAATTTCTCATTTCTTGGCAACCCCACCTTCGTACACACTTACCTTTACAGGTGTGCATGGAAGGGTTTTGGTTTCAGACATTATGAGTAGGGCTCCCATCAGCCCATCGAGCCGCTCAATGATGACGATGCCAAGAAACGGTATGGCCTAGGATATCATGACCCCACTCAGGCTCCTTCTGACCTTTGTCCCAAGCCAACAATTGACCAATCTCCTCCAAACTCACCCATCTCTCCTTCGTCATCTACGGAGTTGGTGGTTTCCATCCCTCCTAGTTTTTTTTTCCATAAACACCATCCGCCTGGAACCCTTGACCTATCAGCTCAATGGGGTGTCCAGGTCTCTCCCTCTCATCTTTCCTAACATGATAGAGGATGAGTCAGCAACCATTCACATTGTCCACTGCGTTGACGATGATGCCATCCTTTTCTACATGGGTGCTGATGACTCTTTCATCCAGCGTTCCCTCCCTTTTGAGACCCAGGTTATGTTAAATGAATCAACCATTGACATCAACCTCCCTTCTTTCGATGTTCCTCATGTCTTAAAGATTGGCCAATCTTTAGACACTCAGGAGCAATTTGACTATACCCAGTTCCTTTCCGACCATAGCAAGGCCTTTGCCTAGACTTACAATGACATGCCTGGCATCGACCCCACCATTGCTACCTATAACATTGTCACCAAACCAGAGGCTAAGCCTGTTAGGCAAAAGCTTCGAAAGATGCATCCTCGCGTTGCGCTCCTTGTCAAAGAGGAGCTTCAACGCCTTCTCTCCGTCTCCTTCATCTAGCCCATCGATTATCCGCAGTGGGTCTCTAACATCGTCCCAATTACTAAAGCAACTGGGGGGATTTGGATATGCACGGACTATCGCGACCTTAACCTAGCCTGTCCCAAAGATGACTTTCCTCTTCCTAACATTGACCAGTTTGTTGATCTCACGGCCGGCCATGAGATGCTATCTCTCATGGACAAGTTTTCAGGATACAATCAAATCCTGATCGCACCAGAAGATCAGCACAAGACTACCTTTATCACCCCATGGGGGACTTTCTGCTATCGAGTCATGCCTTTCGGCTTGAAAAATGCTGGTGCCACATATCAGCGCGCCATGACCTACATTTTCCACGATCTCCTCCACAACATCATGGAGGACTATGTAGACGACCTTCTCGGCAAGTCCAAGCTTCGCCGTGACCACTTGACCATTCTCAAAATCATCTTCTCTCGCCTTCTTCAATACAATGTCTACCTTAACCCCAAGAAATGTGTCTTTGGGGTCCTCTCAGGTAGGCTTCTCAGCTTCATCGTTTCCTTCTGTGGTATCGAGATAGATCCCGCCAAGATCCACGCTATCCTCAAAATGCCACCCCCAACCAATCTCAAGCAGTTTCACAGTCTACAAGGGAAGCTCCAGTCTATCCGCTGTTTCATCTCGCAGCTTTCAGACCACTGCCAACCTTTTCATCATCTCCTTAAGGACGTCTCCTTTAAATGGGATGAGGACTGTCAAGAGGCTTTTGAAGCCCTCAAAAGCTATCTGGTCTCTCCACCAGTCCTCATTCCAACTAAAAATGACCAACCCTTCTACCTTTATATCTCTGCCACCAACCATTCGTTAGGTGCCATGATCACGCACCGAGATGAGCATCATCGTGAGCAAGCAGTTTACTACATCAGCCGAACACTAGTCGACTATGAAACTCGGTATACTCATACCAAGAAACTCTATTTGGGATTAGTCTTTTCCGCTACCAAGCTCTGCCACTATCTCCTCAACCACAAAACCTTTGTCATCACTCACACTGACCCTCTCAAGTATATGCACTCCAAGCCATATCAGAATCAACGTATGGCTCGATGGCTCATGCTGCTCGCTGAGTTTGACCTCGAATTCATCCAGCAAAAATCTATCAAGGGGCAAACCATCACTGACCAACTAGCAGATGCCCCTCTCCCCGACAACCAACCTTTGCACTGTGAGTTCCCTGACGAATCTATCACCACACTTTCCACCGATGACACCGTCTACCAAATGACCATGCTCTTTGACGGCTCCAAATGTCAACTCGATGGGGGTGCAGGGGTCATCTTCTTCCCACTCGAAGGGGAGCCCATGCCTCTATCTTTCAAGCTTGACTTTGATTGTACCAATAATATGGCCGAATACGAGGCCTTAATTTTGGGACTTTAGACTGCCCTTTCCCTCCACATCAAGTCTATCAACATCTTTGGTGACTCGCAGCTCGTCGTCAATCAAGTTAACGGTTCATACCTCTGTAGAAATGAAGTTTTACAGAGGTATAAAAATCATGCTGACCTTCTTTTGGCATCTTTCGACCATTATCTCTTGCAGACTGTTCCACGCTCTACGAACAAGTTTGCTGACACCATGGCTTCTCTTGCTTCGCATATCCTGTCTTCATCATCGTCATCTCGACTTTTTGTCACGGTTCATCATGTACCCTTGCCTTCATACATCTCCCCTCACATTAACCATATCAACACTGTCAATTTTAGCCCACAAGATGACTGGTATAAGCAACTAGTGGACTACTTGTCTCTTTCTGTCACTCCTCCCAACCTCTCTAGCAATGTGCGGCGAGCCTTCATCAAGCGCACAACTTGCTATACCATGCTAGGGGGTCTTCTCTATAAGTGAGGCTTCGACGGCCTCCTTCTTCATTGTCTAAACTCCACTGAAGCTTCTCAAGCCATAAAACAAGTCCACGATGGGATTTGTGGCAGACACTTTAGTGGGAACTCGGTTGCCAAGCGCATCCTTCGCCTGGGTTATTATTGGCCCACCCTTCATCAAGACTGTAGTGACTATGTTCGGCATTGCGTCAAGTGTCAGCAACACTCTAACTTGCTTCATCTCCCCAGCCACACCTTACAAGTCGCTCAGGATTTATGGCCTTTCTCTCAGTGGGGCTTAGATCTCATTAGTGAGATTAACCCTCACTCGTCTCTTTGTCATCAGTCCATCATCACTGCCACTGAGTATTTCACCAAGTGGGTGGAAGCCATTCCTCTTGTCTCCACAAAAGCTGACAGAATTGTCAACTTCATCAGCAGCCACATCATCTATCATTTTGGTGTCCCTCACAAAATCATCACTGACAACGGCAAGTCCTTCAAAAACAAGACTATCCAAAAACTATGCGACTCATTCGGCATCAAACTTAGCTTTTCTTCACCTTACTACCCACAAGCAAATGGGCAGGCTGAGGCTTCCAACAAAATTCTGACTAAAATTCTCATGAAGGTGGTCAACGACATAGGAAGGGATTGGCACATTCATATTTCCTTCGCTTTGTGGGCCTACTGTACTAGCATCTAAACCTCTATGGGTGCTACTCCTTTCTCCCTCGTGTACGGAACAGAGGCTGTCTTACCTCTCGAAGTACAGATCCCGTCTCTCCGCATCTCCCTGCATGACATTCTTTCCAATGATGACTTTTGTCAAGATCACTTAGCTCAACTTGAGTTACTTGACGAGCGCCGTCTTGCTGCCCTCAATCATCTCCATGTCTACCAAAGTCGCATAAAGCGAGCCTACGACAAAAATCTACGAGAACGAGATTTCAACATCGGAGACCTCGTCCTCAAAGAGAATCAGCACGTGACTAATATGGAGCGAAGTAAATGAGGCAAATTCACCCCCAATTGGCTTGGACCTTTTATCATCACGCACAAGTATGGGTCAGGGACTTATCGTCTATCCTCCCTCGACGGACGGCCAGAACCTGAGCCTCTTAATGCTTTGCATCTTCGACCATTCTTCTGTTAGTCGAGTACTCATCTACTTGACACGTAACTTGAGCTCGTCCCTTGAGCAGTCCTCGTCCTCTTAATCCTCATTCCTTTCAACCCTATTCCCCTTTAACAAGTCCTCTACAACCCTTTTATGATGCATGGATGCTTTGTCCTAATAAAAGGGACGTCCTTGAACTTCTACCGTCTTGTCCATGACTCAAAAAAAAATAAAAAAAATAAAATAAAATCAAGATGTCAAAACATAATCCAAGGTCACAAAATCAAATCAAAAAGATAGACTGCTCCCTCGAAGGACAGCTGTACTATCATTGCTGTAGCTAATAGACTGATCCCTTAAAGGACAGCTATTCAAACATTATATAAAGCAAAAATATAGACCACTCCCTCGAAGGATGGCTATGACTAAATCTTGCTACAAATAGCAACCTTTCTTAGAAGCTTCCCGCATTGATCAGCTTCACAACATGACCATAAATCAAATGACATCTCTATGTAGACTTCCCGCATCGATCAGTCTGCACCAAAAAAAAAAAAAAAAAAAAAATGAGTCATGGACTTGGCTTGTAGTTGTCTCAGGGTCTCCTATAAAAAGGGGCAAGGTTATTCCTGCTCTTAAATTGGGTTACCCTATCCTCCTCCTATTACCTGCTCAAGGGACTTCGAGCTCACCTTAATGTCAAAGTGATTCGATTACCGCCCTAACACAACACTGGTCAATGACGTAATGCATAAATGGGGCTTTTGTTCTAATAACCCCTATCTATGCTCCCTTTCTAGTCCTTGTCAATGAAAGAGCGATTCGCCTTTCACCTTTTCTCTACACTTTGGTCACATTTAACCCCATCAATTGTCGACTCAAACCAAGCTATTTTTCATCTTCATAGCATCAGACATCATCCTCATCCATTTCACATAGTTTCCATGGACATCAATGCACATGGAAATTATCGACCAGACCCAATTTATGTTAAGCATAAACCAATACTTATTGAAGCATAAATAGACCTCCATTTATTTTTAGCATACATCCATCACGACTATGGAAACTTGCTAGGGATGAAAGACTCTCGACCAATTCTACAGAATACACCATCTGTAGCATCATCTTATCCTCATTTTACCCTCATCATTTTGACACTTGACCACATCCAATCATCGACCAATCTTCTCAATTCGCTCGAACTACATTGGTCTGAGGCCCTAGGACCAGGGCTATGTAGGCAGCACTCAGATAACACATCCTCTCAGGTTAGCTCGACCACCCCCGTTTGTTCGTCTCTTTGATGGACAAACCTTCTCTTTTGCGACCTTGACCTTGACTACGACCAACTCAACCACTTTGACCAAGACCAATCTTTTTCTTTGACCATTCCTCCCTTTTAGGGAGAACTACATTGGCCTGAGGCCCTTCACACAAGGGCTATGTAGGCAGCACTCAGATCACATGACATTTTCTGGGGTTAGCTCGGCCACATCTTTTCGTCCATCCATCCCCTTGACCAATGACCATTGGAGATCATGCGTATCTCCTTCAACCTTTGACTACTTTCAAGCCAATGTTGCCTTGGTTGTTTTTGCGTGTGTGCTACCTCACGGCTAGTTAGTAGAATTGTCCACAGACTATTTTTGACCCTTCGCAAGTGTAGGATTGTAAGCCAGTTGATCCCTATTACTTGTGGCATTTTCGTGTTTTTGGGAGCACTTCCTGAGCTTGGGATACCTGGAACACGATGACCATTTGGAGCTTCAGCTTAGATTGAGTAACCCGATCAGCAGATGACTAAATGCTGGGGCCCAGTTACTTCAATTTTGGCACTCCTTGACCCTCGACATGTGACAATTTGACCCGACCATCCCGTGAAGTGGCATACGCGCAATCACGACTATTGCAGCATTTTCCCTCACAACATTCTATCCATCTCTCTGTCAAATTGACATTCGATCTCCAGTTCCCTTCTCTCGACTATCGCTTTGAGGGGGGAACACCTCATTCTTTTCCTGGGGCAACCAACTCCTATTTTTGTCTTGCAGTTCATCAAGAACAACCAACAAGACAAAAAGGGGCAAATGTAGACACCACAAATGTGTCTGCACCTTGGTTCTCCCCCCCTTGTCCACCTCAAACCCATATCCTAACCCTTGGCCTTAGTCCCCTCCACTCATTTGATTAAAATAACTTAAATATTTCAATTAAGTGGCCCCCTTTCCACCTCACCCTTGCCACCTTGGATCCTCCCTTGGATCCCTCCACCTTCCTCTTAGCCTTTATTATGCCAAATCTTCTCATTATCTTCCTCCCACGCCCATTTAAGCATCCTCATGACCGTTCTTCCCACAATCCCTTGCCCGGCGGCGTGAAAGAATGGGCAGAGGCTATTTTTAGTCTCTGTCCCCATTCTGCCACTACCGATGTCGACGACCCTTCGGCCAACGTCGGTGATACTGCCGGCGTCGGCAGCCTTCAAGACCCCTTTCTGCATCCATTCCAGCCCCCGGCCCCTTGAGCTCGCAAATTGAATTCTCTTGGCATTTTGGCATTCATTTCTTCTCCCTCTGGACCTCGTGCAATAGCAGCAATAGGTATAGGGATTCTTGAGTAGAGATTTCCTCTTGTAAAGTCTTCTGTGGTCTCAACAACAGCTTTTCCACTCTTCATTCAGCAAGCTAAAAAGGTAAGCACAGTCTATTATTTCATTTCATTTCTTTTCTTTAGTGTTCAGTTGTTGGTATCTGCTGTCTCCCACTCCCTCTGTCCTACCCCCTGAGAGGTTGAAAAGCCTTCTTAGGTCCTATCCTCTGTCCACCTTCCTTTCACTCTTTCATCCTTTCAGTGTGATCTCGCCAACTCCCTCATCCCCCCTGCCAACAAAGACCCTATACAGGGCACCTAATCAGAACCTGACCATTCCCCAGTCCATTCAAATTCATCCCTGAGCTCTGCCTCAAACTTGTTCACAAACCAGACCCATCCACAGTCCAGAAACCTGACCAGACCTGACTACAGGCCACTACCCCGACCGATGCCGGTTACTTCCCCGACCAACGTCGGCAGAATAACCGAAGTCGGCAGACCAGGAAACTGACGCCGGTAACATTCCTGACCTCGGTGACTGTCATCAGCCCGACAACTCCTTTCAGGTAATCATTGATCTTTTCTTTCATTTCTAATTTGTTTATCACTCCTATATTCTGGCATTCTGTATTTCCTTAGTCTTTTATCTGTCTGTTATCAGTGGGTTGACCTCCCTTAAGGAAGTTTTCACACTTTCGGGAATAAGCTTTCGCTTGGCAACCCACTGCCTATCCATCTAACATTTTCTTGTCCAAGTTTCTTTTTCCTTGCAGGTGTCATTCTTCCACAGCCAAAGAGGGGTGCCCACAAATGTCTAGATTACGGTGCGCAATCTTTATCCAGGTACTTCTAGCCTTGTCCATTTCTTTAGTTTCTTTATTCATCTTTTGAATGTAGAAAGCGAATTAGCGATAGAAACACAACACACATATCATCAAAATAACATAAGGAGGTAAATTTAATTTTCATTAATTTACAAGTTTTAGTCAATACAAGTGCTCATGGAGGGAAATTTTAGAATAAGGTTGTTAAAATGTGTCAACCCTTTTTACAAAGGAAATCTAGGCTTTTATAGAGAACAAGCCTATTTTACAGTAATTCACCACTTAGTATAATGAGTACTTCTTTTAATTACTTTGTGGCACTATAGCCATGCTTAATATAGTTTATCTAAAAAAATTGAGTCTAAAAATCACAACAAGAATCTTACTTGTGCATGGGAATGAGGAAGATTTCCATGATAAGATTAGAGAGTGGGATGAACTTACATTATGATGTCTAGTGGCCACTTATGTATGCAACTATTATGGAAATACCTCGAGCTCTTATGTATTAATTTATCATTTACTAAAGGATGCTCCTCCATTAATTGTGCACATCTGCCTTTGCTTTGAAACTTGGACCTAAGCCAACTATAGATGAAAACCAATCTAGAATTATTGGTTTTTTTATAGTTTATATAAGTGGTACTCTACTCGATGTTTGGTTCCTTTTACAACAAGTTTATACCCTCTTGGCACAAATAGACCTATCTTACCTCTATGGAGCTCTATTGGAAATGCCTGGTCCATATTGTCAATCAGAGTTCAACTCAAGTTGCTCGAGTAAAAAATATCTTGACTCGGTCTTTATTCATCAATTTTTGGCAAACTAACTTGGGTTCCATTGAATTATTGAACTTTTTTTGCTCCATCAGATCCCTCTAATAGGTTGAACACATGTTTTTGGATCCTCTACCTAAGCTAACTCATTGTTGACACTTGACACCCATGCATTTGATCCTTAGATCCACTTGCATGCCCTTGATATGTATTTTTAAGCTTAGACACACTCCATTAGATCTGCTTGGACCCATTGACTTGCCAATCACCACTCATCATTAGATTTGATCTAGGTTCTCAAGATCTAGACACTTATCAAGCTTGCATTTAGTTAGGAACCCTTTGATGATTTTTTGAATGCCAAAAGCTAATTTATGAGGACCAAATTTGATGTCTATGTGAAATTCATTAGATTTTAAAATCCAAATAGCTACTTGTAGGGGCCCAAACTTAACATTCGTATGCTTGTCATGGGATATTTAAATCCCAATGCCTATTTCTTGTGCTTAAATTTGACATTTGTGGGACTGTCTAGATCACAAATTCTATAGGTTATTTCTTTCAGTCCTTTTGTTGGAAATTTTTTTTGGGTCACCTTCCTTGAAAAATACCCTTTGGTACCCTTGCAGTGGACCACTTTCCTATAGAATGACACTTTGTGAAATTTTTTTGGACAATTTTCCCAACAAAAATGATCCTTAGGATTTTACTACGAACAAAATGTTTGAAAGAATTCATGCCTTCAAATTGTTTGTTAAGAACACTTTCCCTACATAATTACCTTTCATCCCTTTAAAAATGGCCCTTTACCCTTAGAAATTCCCTTTGAAGCTTATACATTGGTCCATTTTTCAAGAAAAGTACCATTCAAAAATTTTGCTCGATTCACTTTCTTGAGAAAATACCTTTTGGGAAAATTGTATAGGGCACTTTATTTGAAAAGATATCCTTTGAAAAAAGTGCATATGACACTTGCTTGAGAAAGTACCCTTTGGGAATTTTGAATGGACCACTTTGGCTAAAAAAGACCCTTCAGAATTTTTGTTTGGAACACTTTGTGAGAGATGATCCTTCATGATTTTTGTTTTAGATAAAATATCTAAAATAGTTCTTGACACTTGTCCTTAAAGACTCAAAACAAAACTTTCAAAGGAAATAAAACTTAGCCAAATAAAAGGTCAGAAAGAAATGAACTTAGAAAAATAAAAGACCTAAAACAATTGAACTTTAGCCCAAAGACTTGACTTTGACAAAGGGGTTTTGTACTTAGCTTCTTTGGCCTATAGCTCTTGTAGACTTGTTCACAAAACTACTATTTGAACCTCAAAGCTATATAAATATGCTCAACTTATCCATCTAGGCACAAGCTTAGTACATGGGCCAAAAATGGCCAACATCTTTGGTGGCTCACAAGGAAGCACACTTGCTATGATTTGAGAACCTAAACTATTTATCTCATCTAGTTCATTGGGCATGGAGTCATCAAAGATAAAAATTGATTGGCCTATGCCTGAATAGATTAAATGGAGTTTTAACCTCAAGAAAAGTAAAGGTAAAAGGATAAGCAATAGATGTGTGAAATGCACTTAGGGGAAAACAAAAGTAAACTAAGACTATACAATGTGCACACATGTACTAAAAACATGGTTCTTCACCCTCTTGAATCAAAATATAAACCTCTTAGGTCCTTTAAATTACATTCCATATTTTTATTGATATAAGATGGGTGGAGGAGTAGTGACATTTATTTACCATGATGGAGACACTCAAGAAAGTTCATCTACCCAGGGTTTTTTTTGATGAACAACTCTATCATGCTACATAGAATCCTTTCTCTCAAATGGATGATGTATTCAATGTCAAACCAATCCTTCTTATATTTCTTGGTTCTTAGATATGTTATTTGATCAAATAAATCCCTTTGAAGTGTGGGAGGCCTGTGCTCATCTCACAACTATTGCTCCAAATCCAATGTGCCTCTTGGAAATCATTTTGTGACATGCGTAAGTACACAAGGATTGATAACACTCATCACCACAACTTATTCTACATTTTCTCATGGTTATTTATGTTTTACCAACTAATATTACTCCTTTAATTTGAAGAAGTCATGAGATGACTCATTTGAACCTAGGTGTGCACCTTTCTCCCTATGGGTTTCCTCCATCTATGAGGTTGTGACCTCTTTTGCATGCATGCCTTATTGAAAAAGGCCATTGACATAGAATTGGTCATGGGAACTCTCCTGAGAGTATGGAAACTTATCTTTTAAGCTTTCAAAAAATTCTTATATCTCATCCCATAAAGATTCATCCTCCTACATCTACGATTGCACTTACAGGCTCACTTTGGGGTGATCATTGTTGCTTTCTTTGATCACACATTCCTTTCAAAGATCAACTCCTTCTTTAAGGCCCTCTTTCATAGTGCCAAATGGTAGCTCATTCACCCAAGAGAGGTCAATCATAGGCCTTTGAAAGCACTCTAGAGTGGTACATATTAACTCTTCTTCATTAAGGTCCTCCCTTTTTACTACCACTTCGATCATCTAGTCATCAACCTATTGCTCAATTTGACAGAACTTATTTTATTATCATATTAGAGTTAATTCATTTGGTGTGATAGCATAAAATGGACCACCAATGATGATCTCCTCATCATATTCACTTGAAGTGTCCTCCTCATCTGAATGGTCTACACTTGCCTTCCATACAACTAGTCCTCTTTTGAAAAGGGAGATGGTGGGAGGTTAAGAGGATTTAATTGGTGTAGAGGAAGGGAGATTTATAAGTTTGGGAATTGTGAAGTTAGGATGCATTATCCAAGAAGGTTTTCATCAATGTGCTTGAGGCCCCTAAGGAAGGATAGGTTCTTGAGCTGGCATAGGCACAGGTTCTTGAATTGGTGTAGGTGTGGGAATTTTGAAGCTTGGTACTTTAAAAGTAAGGGATTTAATTAAAGACATAATGAAGTTATCCTACATGAAGCTATGGAATTTAGGAATGAAATATTTATGTCCCATAGGTTGTCTTGTAGGTGTAAGGGGAGCCTGGTTGAAGCTAGGAAAGGAAGGAGTAGGAACATCTAACTTCACTTCAATTTTTTGCATCTACATAAGTAATCAATGCATCTAGTCTTCTATGGATATTATTTTCCTAGCTAAAAACTCTTCTTCATATCTACATTACTTCATCATCTCCTACTACCTTGAGTAATCTTGATGACCAAGCTCTTACTATTGCCTACCATACCCTTGCCCTCTTTTGATCTCCCTTATATATCTTTGAAAGTTAAGGTGTATATCATTGAAGCTCCTTTGAGATGGACTAAGAGGATATAAATTTTGATTAGGAGCAAGGAAGCTTATGTAGGGCTGATTAAAAGCATAAGCAAGTTACCATAGGGGATGAACTAGAAAAAGGTCACAGGCATTCGTATGACCTTGATATGAGAAATTTGAAGGCATGAATGTAGAATTTTCATGGAATGGGGGGTGGAAAGACACATATTTAAGTGATAAAACTATTTAAACCAATATATTTTGGTCATTTATAGTCACTAGGTGTTCTATGGAGTGTCTTCAACACTTGATAGCTAAGGTTAGCACTGATTATTTAGATTTTATTCAACTTGGTCCCATTGGGCATGATAAAAACTATTATCACTCAAACCTTACACCCACTAAATTGGAAGGATTCATTTAGTGAGACAATGGGAACATACCCAAGATTGTGAGACTCTTCCGCTCCTTGGGATGAACCTCTAAAGTAGGCTAAATTCCTTATATTCTAAGCATACCTAGTTTAAGACTAGCACACATGCCTAAAGAGTAGAAAAGTAATCTACCACAAGCCTAAACCTAAGATCTTTGAGGAAAAGGGATAGAGAAGGTAAGAAATGCTAAAACATAAAAGGAAACACACCCATAATAGAGTGAGCACTACTACTACCGTAAACACAATGAAAATATTTGAGAATAAGATAATATCACATAGTTTCCAATAAGTCACTCCAAATGCATGAGTGTTTTGTATAGAGGCACATGAACATAATGTAGCATTAAGATGGATGAAGGTTATCCATATACATAACCTACATAGACCCTAATACACATAAAATATGAATTGAAAATGAGTTTCAAGTTTGATGGAGAGGTACAAGGAATGGATGATAGAGGGAGGGGTGAACATTACCCATAGTCAAAGATCAATAAACACAAATAACACACAGATCATCAGAATAATAGGAGGTAAACTTAATTTTCATTGATTTATAAGGTTTAGTCAATACAAGTGCTCATGGAGGGAAATTTTAGTAGCATAAGGTTGCTAAAATGTGTCAACGCTTTTTACAAAAGAAAGCTAGGCTTTTATAGAGAACAAGCCTATTTTATAATTAATGTACCACTTGGGGTGATGGGTATAAAGTTTAATTCCTTTACGGTGCTAAAGCCATACTTACTATAGTTTATGTGATAAATTAGGACTAAAAATCATAGAAAGAACCTTATGTGTACATGGGAAGGAGGAATATTTCCTTGATAAGATTAGAGACTAGCATGAATTTGCATTCTAATGTCTAGTGGTTGCTTATTTATTTAACTATTTTGGCAATACCTTGAGCTCCTCCATATTAATGTCCCATTTACTAAAGGATAGGATTATCATGCTTATGAATATGATAGAGTCATGGTGATGTCTTATTTTAGGTAGCTAATAATTGAAGATATGGCTTAGATGATCCTCCATTAATTTTTCACATCTTCCTTTTCTTTGAAACCTAGACCTGAGCCAACTATAGACAAAAACCAATCTAGGATTATTGGTTTTCCTATAGTTTATATAGGTGGAACTTTTCTCAATGCTTAGTTCTTTTTACAACAAGTTTCCACCCTTTTGGCCCAAACAAACCTATCTTACCTCTATGGAGCTTTGTTAGCAATGCCTGGTCCTTTATGTCAATCCTAGTTTAACTCAAGTTGCTTGAATTCAATTATATATATTTTTTTCTAGCTCAAGTCCATTCATTTATTTTTCTCAAGTTGAACTACTCCATCAAAATTAGTCAAAAATGACCTAGCTCGGTCATTTTTTCATTGATTGTTGGTAAACCAACTTGGGTTCCATTAACTTATTAGCCTTTGGTCACTCTATTAGATCCCTATGATAGGTTGAACATGTGTTGTTGGATCCTCTACCCAAGCTAATACATTTTTGACACTTGACACCCATGCATTTTATCCTTGGATCTGATCACATGATATTGATTTGTTTTTATACTCTCAAATGTACTCCATTAGATTTTCCTAGACCTATTAACCTACCAATCACCACTTATCATTGTATTTGATCTAGGCTCCTAAGATCTAGACACTTGCCAAGGTTGCATTTAGTTGGGGACCCTTTGATAGTTTTTTGAATGTTAATGACTATTTTGTGAGGACTAACTTTGACATCTATGTGACCATTCTTGGATTTTAAAATCTAAATGGCTACTTGTAGGGGCCCAAACTTGTTATCCATACACCTATCATGGGATATTTGAATCTCAATGGATATTTGCTATGCTTGAATTTGATGTTGATGGAATTGCTTGGATCACAAATTCTATGGGCTATTTACTTTGGACCTTTTAATAGACATTTTTTTTAGAGCACCTTCCTTGAAAAAAACCCTTCAGGACCCTTGCATCATACCACTTTCCTATAGAATGATCAGATAATTTTCTTAAAAGAAAATACCCTTAGGATTTTACTATGTTTAAAATGTCCAAAAGAATTCATGCCTTCAAAAATTTTGTTAAGGACACTTGCCCTACATAATTTACTTTTAATAGTTTTGAAATGGCCCTTTACCCCTTATAAATGCCCTTCAGAGCTTATGCATTGGTCTATTTTCTAAAAAAAGCACCCTTCAAAAATTTTGTTTGGTTCACTTTCCCAAGAAAATACCTTTTGAGAAAATTGTATAGGGCACTTTGCTTGAAAATATATCCTTCAAAAAAAGTGCATAGGACACTTGCTTGAGAAATTGCCCTTCAAGAATTTTGTAGGGACCAATTTGGTTGACAAAGACCCTTCAAACTTTTTGTTTAGTACACTTTGTGAGAGATGGTCCTTCGATCTTTTTATTTTGAACAAAATATTCAAAACAATTCCTGACACTTGGCCCAAAATACTTGAAACAAAAATTTCAAAGGAAATAACACTTATCCAAATAAAATGTTAGAAAGAAATGAACTTATCAAAATAAAATACCTGAAATAATTAAAATTTATCCTAATGACTTGGCCTTGACAAAGGGGTTTTGTACTTAGCTTCTTTGGCCTGCATGCTCTTATAGACTTATTCATGGAACTAATATTTGATCCTCAAAGCTCTAAAACTCTACTCAACTTGTCCATCTAGGAAAAAACCTAGTACATGGGCCAAAAATGTCCAAAACCACCCTAATTGGATAGTAGTACCATTATTTGAAATATGGTGGTAGCATCCCTATATTTGTGGTGTGTTCTTTGTAAAGGATTGTTCTGATCTTTTAAATACACATATTTCTATATCTATGAAGTCTATTCCTATGTGCACAAGTTCTAAACCAATGTAGATTATTTATTTTGATTGAATTTGTGAATAAACCCTAATCCTTCATGTTACTATGGTATCTGGTTGATACAAGCTAAAAAGTGTGTTTATTAGATGGGTAGATTAAACATCCTCAATACCCCATTTTGATGTGAGTTTCCTACATATAAATACTCTTAGGAGGGATCAAGCTCAATGTAGTTATCCGCACCTAAGTATTGTTAAAAGTGCAAGTGAAACTAGTATGATAGTGGAACTGAGTGTTTTGAATGTGCTTGAGACTAGAAATCTAGGTAATTTGAGCTTAGGAATGTTATGGATGGTAGTATGCAAAAGTATGGATTAATAATCTTAATTGTTCATAACTTATTCTAATTTTTAATGTTTAGTTTGCATATGATTTCCATCAAGTGGTTATGGGGCTAAAAATAATGTATTTATACTATTATAATGCTTATGCAGGTGCTAAAAGAGGTCTAGGCCAACCCTAAGAGGTTCTAAATTTGAAAAGATATCCATTTTTGAAAAATATAGGGAAAGGACATTAGTACCATTATTGGGACACTAACACCATGTGGTTCTAGTGTCCTTATTATGGTGCTAGTGTCCAAGTGGTAGAACACTAGGAATGAAGAGCCAGGATCAAGAGATGAGTGTTTGGGATTGTTTTAGGGATGACTAGGGATGTTTGTGGCCTACACAAAGGTTGGGTAAGTGTGATAGTAGGCTCTAGGATAGGTCTAGGGCTGAGCTAGGGATAATTAACCTCAAGTAGCACTCTTAGCACTCAAATACCCTTTTAGGTGATTACATATTCTATCAATCCATTTGGAGGAGTAACTTACATTAAAACACTTAGAACAACCATTAGGATATGTTTCATTTTCAAAATAGATGATTTTAAGGCATTGGAGACTTACTTCAGGTAAGGATACTAATGTCGATGCTAGTGTATGTCTTGGATGTTAGTGTTTAGGGAGAAAAAAAGTAGGTATAGGTTAAAAACTTGGAGAGATGGAAGATAAGTACATTTTAAGCATTTTAGGGAAGATAGAAGCCCCGAGTCATTAAAATAAGACTAGAAATACTAAGAGATATAGATTAAGGGGCACAAGATAGAGACAATGTGATGATTATAGAAGTGAGAAAGGTCTAAAATTGAGAGGAACAATTAAGGTCTTAGTTTGACAAGTATAATAGATTGAGGTGATATATAATCCATAAATATCATCTATATTTCCTCCCCTTTAATCTAGTAATAAAATTATTAGTTTGAAGGAAATGAATACATACCTAGGTATATATAATACACTTTATCTTTGCATGTGCCCAACTTGAGTGTTTTACTAGTGACTGGCCTACAACCAAGAACATGTTACAATATATAATTAGTTCATAATCTAGAATTGAAAGTACTTGAAAATATTGAAATTGAAAGAACAAGTTTTATGAGTGCACCTGTGTGTCGATGTAACTACCTTACTTGTTGGCAAGTTGATTTGAAAAATATGTATCATTGTAAGGCTTAAAAAATGAAATTAGGATAAATATAGATAAATTTTAAAAGTACACACACACATACACACACACACACACACACACACACACACACACACAGAGAGAGAGAGAGAGAGAGAGAGAGAGAGAGAGAGAGAGAGAGAGAGAGAGAGAGAGAGAGAGAGAGAGAGAGAGAGAGAGAGAGAGAGAGAGAGAGAGAGAGAGAGAGAGAGAGAGAGAGAGAGAGAGAGAGAGAGAGAGAGAGAGAGAGAGAGAGAGAGAGAGAGAGAGAGAGCACATGCCCCTAACCTTGGAGAAAAGGTGAGTTACCACTTAGTAGTTGAGATTAGGTAAATTGTGCAACCCAATGATACTTATATCCCGGTGAGGCTAGATGATACAATCAAATTCTAATTGAAAAATTGGCAATATTTGAGTGATTTAATCACCTCATCCATACTAAAAAGTGAACTGACTAATATAATAGATTTTATCAATAAAGTTTATAAAAGTCTATGAGGTATCAATACAAAAAAGTTTGTGATGTAGTAACAGTCCATAAATGAGTTTTGGAATCTAAAATAAATTTTGATTTTGTAATATTAGGCATAAATTGCATAGCATATGTACTGTAGATATGTTTCATGTTGAAAACTATGTATAAATATGGTACTAATATATAAAATTATGCCACAACTATGAATTTGAATTATAGAATAGTGTTCTTTAACCAATTCATAAAACTATGTAAGTGTGGATAACATGCTTCCAAAGCATGCCCCCACTATATGTGGATAAATTTGAAAATAGATATAAGTACCATTGTGGAGAACATGTTTCCAAAACATTCCCCCACTATAATATATAGATGTTGAATATTGAATAGGTGTGGAAAACATGCTTCCAAATCATGCCACCACATAATCTAAAAAATGTGAGTGTATGGAGGCCATGCCCATATGACATGCCCCCACTTAATCTAAAAGTTGATATAAATACCACATACTAAATGAGTGTGGATAACATGATTTCAAATCATGCCCCAACTAAATCTAAACTATTCCAAGTGTGAATAACATGTCTCTATGACATGACCCATTAATATGCCCACCACAAGCTAAGGGAAAGATAAGAACTGGTAGTTACCTCATATCAAAAGGATAAGATAACTATATAATATATGAATGGAACCATGTATAGCATAGATAAAGAACATGTCTATTTAGATACAAAATTTAACTACATAGAACCAATGTGATCACATGTAGGCCTCATATTCATGATAAGGATCATGACAATGTCTAGATAGTGATAATACAAGCTCAACAAGAAAACAAGCACACACACAAGAGAACTTAAAACAAAGTCAAAAGGTAATAGTCCAAAGAGACTGTAAACAAGGAGAATATTCAAATTTCACACAATTAAAGGGACATAAATTAGTTAAATGTCCAAAAAATAAGAATGACATATTTAAATATTCATACCATAAACAATGACATATTTAAATGTCAAATAAAACACACATAATGGGCGCTACAAGCAAAGTAACATATTAAAATTCTCAAACAAGGAATACAATAGCAAGTCAAGACACTCAAGGGAGTACATAAAGGAAAGAACAAGTAACCAACATAAACATGTCATAGTAGCCCATGGATCAAATGTGTTAGTAAAAATGTCAAGTGTATATCATATCAAGTACCTTGCGTAAGATATTATCATGGATATATGCATGTGTAAGTACATATGTAAGATTAAACATGATAATGAAAAGTGATAATTGAACCATATAACATGTGTGTATCAAGATAAAGTAAGTGGATGCCCCCAAGGTCTACATGACGTGATTAGAGGGAAGATCCAACATCTGAAATAGGAATAGGTCATGTATTTTATGTATGCATGTATCACACTAAAGTATAAGTATGACACATATATGTATGTAGGATTAACTAAACATGCCATCCATCAACATGGAATTAACACATAGATGCCAAGGAGCTGATAGAACATGCAAGTGCTAAAAGTGTTTTTTGATTTTTGAATGTTTTCATTTTTTGGTATTTTTGGAATAATTAAAGATCTAATCAATTAAGTCCTCATAATCAAAAGGTGTAGGACCACTTAAAATTTTTCTCAAGATTTTTTTACACTGTTGCATTGCCACCACTTCAATGTTCTTGTTTAATGGTTTACCTAAAGCTAATGTTGCAGGAAAATAATCATGGCCATCATATCATATGTAAATTTGTGTTTCCATACTAAGAAAATTAACACACATGTTTGTATTATCTATCTTATCATTCCACTTGGCTAGCCAATTTTTTCCAAACTTTAGTTTCAAAAGTGGTTCATTGTCTAATATCCATATGGTTTAAGTTTCCACATGTGGGCCACAAGAAATAGATAACTAGATGTATCCTTGAGATTATAGAATTAATGGAGAGTATATTGGTTCATCTATAAAATGTCCCAATTTTTCAATAAAATTTGTACCAGAATTTGTATCCCACTTTTTATAAAACTAGATATGGTGGCAATATACCCCATCAATATTAGTAGTAATGGTTAAATCTTCATGTTTTGTTCATTTTAAGAGAGAATTATATTCTAAAAGATAGGAGGGATTTTGACTTTTCCTCATGTTGGACACAATGTGTATGTTTCCTTCATTTTTATATTTCTGAATTTGGTTCATCAATATCTCAAATTGATTAATATGATGGCCACTGGTCTCATGATATTTACAATATGTTACTATGTCTTTTATGGGTAAAAGCCTATGACATGATTTGTGTCTAATAAAGGGTAAAGAAATCATTTTATACTCAAGTAATATAGATAAAAATGTATTTGGGGTATCCTATGGTGTCATGATCTATAAAATTTGGTGTAAATCCTTTTGAGAAGACTCCACATTATTCACATGATGAATTTGCATTTGACCCTTATAAGGTTGAGTCAATGTTTCTAGCCAAGAGGGAGGTATGAAGTAACAATCATTTATGTGCTCATCAACTATTTTTGTTTTACCCTTATCTGGATTCAATTATGTATTTTATGTAGGTGGGTTTAGATTATATGTGATAGGACCCATATATTCAAATAAGTTATGTGGAAGGTGTTCAAATGGATCAAATTTTAAGTTTCACATTTTCTCATCTATTATATCATAGGTTGTATCATCATCACTTTCATAGTGATCTAAAACATGGCCATATTTTTTTATCAATATTGACTAATGAAGGAAGCTCAAATATTGGGGGTTCTTGTAGTTTTACTAGCTCTTTTGGTAATGGTTATTTCTCCTTATACATATATATGTGCACCTCATAGTTTTTTTCCTTATTTTCATATGGAGATAAAGGAACCATTGTACTTGAATCAACTATTTCATATGTATGTATATTTTCAAAAAGGATGTATTGTTTAGGTGGTACCACTATAGGGATGACTTTAGTTTTAAAATGCATCATTTAAAAAAATTTGAAGTGTTCATCATAACCATGCATGGATAATAAAGTCCCCTCATGTATGAATTTTACACATTGATGAAGTGTAGATGGGAAAACATCCATTAAATATATCCAAGGTCTACCCAAAAGTAAATTATAATGTAAAGATTGAGACATGACCTAAAAAGTATTTGAAATCATTTTTGGTCCTAAGGTCACATCTAATGTAATTTGACCAATCAGAGGGCTATATGAATTATAAAACCCTTTTATGTGCATAATTTTGTTTTGAATCAAGTTTGTGTTAATATCCATGGTGGTTAGGAATTTTATGTTATAAATGTTTGGGCCAGATCCATTATCAATGAACATTCTTTTGATACCTTTAGTTTGCATTATCACTTGTATGAACAAAGGAAAATTTTGGTCAATAATATCTTTGGATGGTAAGTCTCTTGGATCAAAGGTGATGAATTTTTTAGTTTTCTTGAGATATTTCATAATATCATAAGGGTACATGTTCAATTCACGTTAGGTCCACTAGATGTTTAACCCTAAATTAGATAAGAAGTTATCCTACCTTGGTAGTAAAATAGGTTTAAGAATATAGAAATGACAATACACAAGTGTGATAATCAAACCTACAATAGACCAATTAAATGTTAAACTAATATATAATCATACACTAAATTTATTATGCTAAGTATAGGCTAAATATAGAAAAATTAATATAGTTATATATGGAAATGATAAAGACGCAATATACTTAGTTGGTTTTGATGCTAACATAGTTTTGCATTTGTAATAGGCATAAAAAAAGTTGGAAGGTGATTCTAGAATAATCAAAAAATTCTAGATCTGACATTTCTAGAGCTCTAGACACTAACATCATCTTGGGATGATTACATCGATACTACTATCTAGATTTGATGTAAGTGTCATGTAAAAAATTTGTTATAAAAAGATGCAACCACTTGGATACTTTTGGGTTTGAATTCACCTTGGCTTTGGTGGATTCATATTTGGGTCATGGATTTTTTTTCCTTATGAATTTGCAAAACCCTAGTTTTTTATCTTTATTGTGACCTTGGGGAAAAATGGGTTAGTGAGCATAGGTGTCGAGTTAACCCCAAAGACCCCTCTATTAGTGAGCATTACCTACATAGCCAATATTCTGAAGAGGTCCTCAAGATGATGTAGTTTTCCCCTACATGTTGGATTGTGTGTGAATAATGTAATATTGTTAAAATCAATTACAATAGTGACCTAACTTGTAACTTAGAAAATCAGGTTCTTGGGTTGTTCCTTCAATACTTTAAACCTATGTATGTGTTGTACCATTAGGGGAAATTTATATGTGAAATGGTCTCCTAATAAATCCCATAAAAGATAGATTATTTAAATATAAATTAAAAAATTTACTTAACTAAATGGGTTAAGTGCTGCCATATATCTATATAATAAATCTTAAAATAGTTTTTCACTATACCTTCTATTTTTTAAAGTAGTCTTTTAAGTTATTTTATCTCTCAAAATTGAAAAATCAATCTTATGTTTCTAAAACTCGCACCATCTAATTTTATGTTTTTAAAAAATTGAACTTATGTTATGTTTGATTCATAATTTACCCCCCCTAGTTGTATTTATACACTAATTTTGTAACTCAATGGATGTTATGTCCAATCTAGTTGATGGAGCATAATTTAATGTCTACAGTTTTGGGTTAGGAGGAAGAGACCATACATAAGAAGGATTTTTATTTTTTTTGGATTGTTTGGAGGAAACATGGGATATGGTTTTAATGTGATAGGATTTTGATTATGCCTAAATCTTTATTGCTATGCACCCAGTGAAAAAAATTCACAACCAAATTATCATTTGTCATAACCTACAAAACTTATATAAGCACATTGGATGTAACCCAGTGTAATTTTTTCAAGTCTTCAACAATTTTAGGTCCCCATTTTTTGTGCCTTTTGAAACTATCTAATACATAGTGAGATATGGTAGATAATCTATGACCTGTATTGAGATATGGTAGCATTCTATGGAGAAGTTTTTGTGAGAGGGGAAAAGTTGAGTTGTGAGGAGACCATTGGAGATCTAACTAAGATATCTTTAATAAGGAATTGCATAATTATAGGGGTCTTGGTTAGCATGGATTATTTATTCAAATGGATTTATGAGAAGTTTTGGGTTTTCAAGCCATGGTGGGATATTCAATAATATAACCCATTTTTTTTGAAGAATATATTTCATGTTTCATGCACAATTGAACAAAGTTTATTTATTTACCCTTGATTGAGGATGAAGTTTTTATTCAACCTTAAAGGAGTGCAATAAATGAGTGTGATTATTCTCATCTAGTTTAATGTATTTCCATTGAGACTTATTTAACATATGAAAATTTTAATTGAATTCATATTGCTTAATCAAAATTATGGTATATGGGTTTTACAATTGTGAGCATATAAATTATTTAGATGACTTGGATATTTAATTTGGTGAATATACTTATATGAGTAATTTAGATGTATTAGATATCTAATTTGGAGTATCCATCTTTTTCATTTGAGATAATGTTTTTAGAAAGAGTATTTAGAGAATATATCCACTAAATCCATCATCAAAATTTATTTCAACATAAGCACAAACACATAATTACAATAATTGGAATACAC
This sequence comes from Torreya grandis, assembly GCA_037957365.1. NCBI lineage: Eukaryota > Viridiplantae > Streptophyta > Pinopsida > Cupressales > Taxaceae > Torreya > Torreya grandis. The sequence goes on from JARHVA010001320.1 coordinate 3,485,783, forward strand.
TTGTAAAATTACATGTTATAAAAAACATAAAATGACTTCTCATTGTCTTTACATGAAGTTTTTATTTTGAATGTTTTTGATAGTAAAATGGTCTATTAAATTTTCCTTCTTATTGTTTCTATTAATCACATCAATATCCTAAGTGGGCCTATACATTTTGAATGGGAATTATTAATATTTATTATTATAATTTCATCTATATTTTTTTATGAATTTATTCCTTTAGCTACAATGAAGGCATTATATTGAGGTGGAAAGAGGGAATATTCATCTCATGGTTTAGTAGATGCCCAATGGTTTTGAACGGTGATAGTTTTGAGGTTTCAATGATGTAGAGTGGTACAATTTGTGTGATAGTTTTGAGGTTTCAATGATGTAGAGTGGTACAATTTTAATGGAAGATACTCAAATAGATTTTGATTGTAAATTATGTAGCAAAGTGTAGATTATCTCCAATAAAAACTTTGTGTCCTAAATCCAAAAAATCTAGAAACTTATACATGTTTGAAGAAGTAACATGAGGAATAGGACCACTGAGATGAATTGACCCAAAGAATACTTCCACTAAGTTACTTTTGTTGATATCAAGTGAGAATAAGATATTTCACCCCAATAAGGACTCAAGAATGGTTCCTATGATTTTGCAACATACCCACTGAGGTAGGAAGGATTCTACTAAAATTATTCCTAGACAAGTCTACAAACTCTAGGTTTACCAAGATTCCTAACTAGGAAGGAATGGTACCAATCAAAAAATTATTATTGAAACTCATAGAATAAAAAAAATTAAATCATCACAGAGAATCAGATAGAGTAAATAAAAGCATATTGAAATGGATTTAAGAGAGCAAAACCTCTTATATCAGATGGTATAGAACTAGAAAAATTATTACCATTCAAGAATATGTCTCTGAGACAAGTGAGACAAGTCAATAGTTAGTCTAAAGTTCAAAACTTTGAAGTAATTCATATTTATGAAATTTCAAGGTATGAATAAATCTAAATTATGGAATAATAAAAGACTTGGGATTTTAAAGAGGATAAGGTGAGGTTGGTCCTATCTAATGAGTGAAATACACATCTTGTATAAGTGGATTCTCAACATCGCTTGGATGAGAACCATAAAAATAGTTGGTGAGCCCACCAATTTATAACCACTAACCATGTGGTGAAGTTTGATTCCACCTTTGATTTCTACCTAGAAGAGCAGAGTTGTGGCACACTTGGAATGGATGAACTGCAACTAGGAATGATATGGAAGACATTGAAAATAGAGAGACAAAGTCATGTGTGGGAGGAAATTAAAATTTCATGTTAAATAATATAATATTAAGATTTTTTTTGGTATCCATTTATTTTTAGCTTATTTCTATTTAGGTGTTATCAATAATGTCACCAAGGTGTCCAAGAATGTTCATGCAGTGTTGAGGTTGCTATTTAGTCAATGACAAAGTGTGTTTCAATAGTCATGCATGGATCTTTAGTGTTTGGTTGGATAGGCAGGTTAATGGATGTGTTTGATGATGTAATCATGTTGTAGAGGTCCTATGGGGTGTCAAGAGTGTTTTAAGTGAGTATGAAAGTGATAGGTTTCCATTTGGATCATACTTGTGGTCATTATGGTTATCTAGGCCTAGTTAATCTTTTGGCAAATTAGGCTAAGTGAGCAAATTGATGATGCCAACATTAACACATGTGGAAGTTTCAAAAGGATTTGATCACATAGATCTGATTAGTTTTGTGCTAAGATCATATGGCCAAAATTTTAGGTCATGAATATGTGTGTATCAAAATATATAATGTTCCAAAGTTGGCTTCTTAGGCATATTTATTTGTTTTCCTTAGCCAAATTTGCATTAAAAAGTGACTGATGGAATTCAAATATTTGAATTTACAAAGGAAAACAAGTCCTCACTATGTTGGCTATAAATTTTGATGTTGGATGAATTTTATGGTGGTATAAAAATAAAAGTGGTAGATAATTTCAATATAAATCCAAGAAAAATAATTTTGAGGTTTGACTAGTTGTACACATATATTTATTGTGGTCCAAAGTTGACTAAGGGTTTGGCCATCTTTTACAAATCACCTAAGAAGGATCTTTGAGTTTTTATTGATAGTTTTTAGATGTTTCAAGGTTAATTATCAATTATATAGTTTTTTAGACTCCCTAAGGTTCATTTGTATAGATTTATAAGGTTTGACCAATCCATATTCTATATGAACAAATGCTCAAAATTTGATTATTTGTTTGTTCATAGTGTTTTCATGAGAAAGACAAATGATTTATAGGTTTTGCATATGCAAAGGCATGTATGGATGAATTTAAGCACTTTATAATGTTTTAGGGGTCATGTGGTTAGGATATATGTGTTTTGATGTGGTCTTGTGTTCCTAGTTTTGCATGATAAAGTGCTAAAAGGGTGAATAGGTCTCCATGAGACCTATAAGGGTTACTAAGGCCTAATTTAAAGGTGTAGCTTCTAAAGGGTGACTCATGGGTGTTATGGTTAAACTATAAAGGTGGTATTGATCTATTTATAAGTTTTATAAAAGCCTTAAGAGTTAAGGAAAGTCTTATGGCCGACCAAGAAGGTGATGGACAAGTATACTCTATAAAGAGCTAAATCAAATGTGTTGATTTATAGAGTTTATATACGAAGGATAGTGATGTGTGAGTGTGATTGGTGGATGGATTGAAGTATATATAATGTTTATGAATGTGTTAATGACCTATAGGTAATATTTATGATGTTATAATAGTGTTCTTGTAGGGTTGAAGATTGAAGATGAGTGAAGATGTATAGAGTGATCCAAAAGGGTGTTTTGGATGGATTGCTTATGTATAAAGGCTTGAGAGAGTGAGAAGGTTTGAATAGAGGTGTTAGAAATTATTTCTCCATTATATTGAAAGGTAATAAGAGTTCTAAAGTTTTTGATATTATAGGTGTTGTGTGGGTGTTCAACATCTAGGACAAGTTGGTACTTATTCATGATTAGGGGTGGGTACTCCTTGTGAAGTGGGTGATTCACTAAAAGGTCTCATGTTTTTGATAATCTTATAAGACAAATAGTCCATGTGTTTATAGGATTGAGATTTTATTTTATCCCCCATGAGTGTTTCCCACATAATTCATGTGTTGTGTTCTTGATCTTGCATTATCTTTCTTGTTCATTGGTATGAATGACTTGTATGCTTTATGAATGCTTGTGGTGATTGATTAAGGGTTTTAAAGGATTGGAATTTAAGTTTGGATTATCTTGAATCATTGATTCACCCCCCCAATGATTGTACCTATAAAATTGGTATCAGATCCATACTTTCTTTGTAAGTTTAACCACTTGAAGGTGATCATAGGTACAATGGAAGAAAAGGGTGCTGAGATATGTCTTCAAGGTCAACTAGTATGTGCCTTATTAGTCATCAAGTGTATAGAGGAAGAGAATAAAAAAATTATCATGATAGGAAGTAAAATTTTAGACCTGACTTCCTCTATATTTTATGGCATTAATGCAAACATTGATGATGTGAAGAAATAAATAGATAGAATGGAAATAATAGTCAAGAATTTATAGGATATGATGGATAAAGGCTTGAATCAAATGATGGATAATTTGGAAGGTAAAACTATGACATATATAGATATGATTTTATCTAAAGATAAGCAAATTTCTAGTTCTACCAAAGAATTCAAGGATGAAAAGTCTTGGGTTATTGATGGTCAAACAAAGGGGATGATTGGCATGCACAACTATAGTTATGTCTTTAATGGATACTATTATACTTGTAATGAATATGATCATAGATATATGGATTGTAATTACTCTTCAAGGAATATAAATGAGGTTCTATGTTATAACTAAAATCAATAGGGACATATAGCCAAGTACTAAAAGAGGGCCTTTAGGAAAAAAATACATTCAAGTCATTGACACCATAAAATGGTTCAATAAAGACAAATCCAAGATTGAATAAAATAAGAAGCATGATTTAGATAGTTCACAAAAGGAAGAATCAATGTTTTTTCAAACTACCTTTCATACTCAAGAGGATGAAAACAAGAAATAATACATAGATAGTGGGTGCACAAGTCATATGATAGGAGACAAGAGAAGTTTTATCTCTCTCAAGAAACACAATTTAGGTTCAGTAAGATTTGGTGATAATAATTTTTCTAACATAGTTAGGAAAGGTTCTATAAGTTTGGATAATGATCACACTAGAAATAAAAATGTTCTATATGTAGAAAGTTTGAAACACAATATTCTAGGTGTTATCCAAATGTATAAACAAGGAAATACTCTAAATTTTTATGACAAAGGGTGTGAAGTGAGAAGAGCCAAGTCTAGAAAATTAGTTTCAAACATTCACAAGGCAAATAACAACTCTTATGTGTTTTATGAATCCATTAGAGAGGAATGATTCATGAATCAATTAGAAGAAAGGTAGCTTTGGTATAGAGGACTCAGACATCTGAACTTTGACAATTTAGTGAGGATTAGTTAAAAAGGACTAGTGACTCATATGCCTAAAATCATTAAGATTCCTCATACTCTTTGTAAGGCATGCCTTCATGGGAAGCAAACCAAAAAAAGCTACAAACCTAAAGATAATTCCACCCATAATTCCATTAGAGTTGATCCACACTAACCTATGTGGACCTAAAATAACTTAAGTCATTTAAGTTAATAGATAATTCATGATATTAATTGATGACTTCACTAGGATGACTTGGATATATTTCCTTAAAGAGAAATCAAAATCTTTTACAAAGTTTAAGGATTTCAAATTTCTTATTGTAAATGAAAAATGATTAAGAATCTAGTGTGTGAGATCAGATAGAGGAGGAGAATTTTGGTCTTATGAGTTTGATAACTTTTGTGAAGAACAAGGAATTAGAAGACACTATTATGATGCTAGGACACCCTAATAGAATGGGGTAGTTGAGAGGAAAAACATAACTATCCAAGAGATGACTAAAACCATGCTTCAAGATTCCAAACTATCAGATAGTTTTTGGGAAGAGGTTGCTAATACATTAGTTTGCATCATAAATAGATGCCAAGTTAGAGTAAATGGTGATAAAACTCCATATGAGCTATGGAAAAATAGGTTAGCTAATGCCAAACACTATAGAGTGTTTGGGACCAAGTGTTTTATCAAGAGAGATGAATGAAATATTGGTAAATTTGACTCAAGGTCTAATGAATGAATCTTTTTAGGTTATTCCTCCACAAGTTATGCTTATACATGTTTCAATAAGAGACTCCACAAAGTTGTTAAAATATATAATATAAGAGTTGAAGAGGTAGGTGACATCAAGAAGCCTAGCTTATAGATAAATGACACTATTGAGAATCCTATTTAAAATAATGGAGGCATACCTAATCAATCAAATGATGAAGAGGAAGAGGTAAGGTAGGACACTAAAGATCCTTCTATAATAATACATAAGGATCATCAGCTGCACCTGTACCTAAACTAGTACTCTGTCTAATCTGCATCTTGGCTTGTATTCCTCTTCAAGCTCCCACTTGAAGACAACCCACCACACTCCTTGTGGTGTTAGTCCTGTGCTTGAATTTCTTCATTCTCAGCATACCTTCTTCTACCATTACTATACTCCCACTCAAACAACAACCCCTGTGAGTAACCTGTAGTCAACAACACTTAACAGATCTGGGCCATCTGTTAGTCAAACTCGCTCTGAAAATGTCCAACCTCACTCTGATACCAGTTGTTAGGGAATCCAAGAACAACACACTTGTTTTGATCCCGCTTGTTAGGATCTTGCTCCTCAAAAAGAGCACAATATGATTACCAAATATAAGCAATTAAACATGTGGAAATAACCAGAAGCACAAGTAACTAGAATTCACAAATAGCATAAAATATGAGAGACAATACACTATCTTGTATTAACATTTGTACAGAAAAGAATACAATAAAGAGACACCACTCTCTTCCACCTTACAGAGGCTTCCCACACCTCAAGTGTACAATAATTCTTCTTCAAAACACTCTCCTACCAGAAATGGTCCCAACACATAACTCGCACACAAAATTGGTGTTCACTTCTCCAACCAGTCAATAATAACCCTGCCAGTACACCAAGCACTCTATAGTACTTCAAGTTGATCTCCCATGAACCTATAACCTGTAATTCAATAGACCATACTTACACATGTAGATCTCCTATGAGCTTGCAACAACTTATAACTCAATGATCTTATAATGGAAGGATCTTCCTTGCCTTCCTTATCAGCTCATCATTACAATACATGCCAATGGGTCTATAAATAGATCTCAGACTTAAACAATAACTTAGACTCTTAATTTGGAATAATTATCCACATAGCTCAAGGCTCAAAATAGCCTTTACATGTAAACACTTAGTCTAACTAACTAACTGTTTGTGCAATGAACAGTTCTGGAACACACAGGCGATCAACGTCGGTCCCTGCTTGCCTAGAGCTGCCGACGTCGATCGACTTCTTGCCAATGTCAGTTTCCTTCTACTTCATCTTGATTGATGGCGATCATGCTGCCAATGCTGGTGCTTCTAGATCTTCAACAACCTTCTTTATTTTGTCTACATAGTTAAAGCTTTTAGCTCCATAACCTAACAATCTCCCACTTAGAGATAAATAGCTACAATTGTACCTGTACCTATACTTTGTCTAGTTTATTCTCTTGGCTTTGTATCCCTCCTCAAGATCACTCTTAAAGACCAACCACCACACACCCTATGGTGCAACTTCTATCATCCAAATAACCTGCCACATCCACATCTACAAACCATGTAGAAAATAACTTGAACCTGCATAGCATGTGCACCTGCTGCTGGTCCCTCTAAAAATCCACTGAACTACCCTCCAATGCTTCTCTCCTGAATTGGCTCCAAACTTGTGACAACTCCCACTGCTTGGGAAAACTCAGGTCTAGTACATACCATGCACTTAACATCATTATGTGAATCAAGCCACTATTCTATGAACTGTCTAACCATCAACATGCTAACCGGTCTCACACAATCATCCTAAAACAAAGTCAACCATATGACCTTCCATGTCTCTAGAACACACTCATGCTAAAGAATCTTGCTGCTCCCAGATTCTTGATGACACACCTTTGAACTTGCTTTACCTTTAGTTCAGCAACACCCTGTATATGTAACCCTGCAACAAGCACATCATACAATAATAGGATAATGTAGCTAATATTATCCAACCTGGTAAAGAGAAACACAATGATCAAACCTCCATTGCACTGTAGCTTGCTCAAGACCATATACCTTGGCCTACCATCTCACGTATCCATTTTCGGTCTTCTTCATCTTGAACATCCATTCATCTCTCAGTGCTTCCTTCCAGCTGGCAACTCCACCCAAAACTCCTGTTTGGTTCTCCTCCAAGGAATCACATCCTCCATCCATGCCAAGTTCCCACTATTTCCTGGATCTACCTGCTCTACTTCTTTAACAACTTCCTGGTTCTTTACCATAAGTGAGCAATAAGTAGTGTAAAGAAGGGAAATGATGAATTTGAGGCTTACATACCCTTTAAGTCCTCCATATAGGCACTTGAGACTCCTTGATAGCTTGCTGTCCACCCAAAATTTGTCTCAGTGACTGATGCCAGTCACATCTCAGTCTGCACTCGACCAATGTCAGTTCCCTGTGACTACCTCATCACTGACGTCAGTTCCCCCTTATCGATGCTAGTGTTTATCTACCCTGAGTCACTGACATTGGGTTGCACATAGCTGACATCGGTCCCTGTCTGGACGCCGACACCAGTTTTCCTGCCATCATCGGTCTTTGTGTTTTTCTTGTGAGAACTGACCTTTTCCTGCAAGCTCTTTTTGGAACAAAACCTATCCAAATCACCCTTGCTCTACTCAGAATTCTTTTGCCCCTTGTGCTGAACTCTATTTGTCACCTTCTCCTTGAAAACCAAGGCTTTCCTATTCTTGTCACTAACATCAGATTCCTCAAGAAATGTCACCTTCTTCTTCTGCATACAGAAATCTCGATTCATGCCTTCCAAATCTGAAAACATACCCTTTGACTCAAGAACATGCATCTCCTTCTTATTCATGTGACCAAGCCTGTTAAGCCACATCTTTGAATCTACAGCTGAAGTAGATAACCCAAAAAGAGAATCAATAATACAAGTAGATAGATAAAGCGTACCTACTTTCTTACCTCTTGCTACAACAAGTGCACCCTTGGTAACCTTCCAAGAGTCTGCTATGAGAGTTACTGTGCAACTCTCATCACCCAAACTTCTTACAAAAATCAAGTTCTGCTCCAAAATTGGGACATGCATGACCTCCTTCAACACCCATGTGTTACCTGTCTACAATTTCAGCTTCACTTTCCCTTTGCCAACCATCTGAAAAGGCTTACCATCCCCTAAACAAATTTCTCCAAAGTCTCCCTGGACATACTCATGAAAAAATTCCCTATTTGGGGATGCATGAAAAGAGGCACCAGAATCTAAAACCCAAGATTCTACTTTATCCAAAGAACATACCAGAGCATCTTGTGTAATGAAATCTACAACATCTACTTCTTCTTCATGTCCTTCATGCTAATCTTCACCTGATCTGCAATCTCTCTTTAAGTGCCCTTACTTTCCACATTTCCAGCATGTTATTCTGCCATACTTGGACTTGGATCTCTTGCCTATCTTTGACCTTGATCTCCCACACTCTATCTTCTCTCTTTGCCTTCCTCTGCCTTCAACACTCAAAGCATTTCCTAATGATTCACATGTGCTTTTCCTGCATATCTCTTCATTCAAGATCACACTCACAATATCATCCACTTTTAAGATTTTTGAAGCAGACACAGTATTAGAAACTACCATTACCAAACTCTCCCAACTTTCAGGTAATGAACACAAGATTAAGAGAGCCTTAATTTCATCATCAAAAACAATATTGACTAAACTTAACTGGTTTACCAAACCATGGAAATCACTAAGATGACTATGTACAGATCCACCTTCCAACATTTGCAAATTAAATAATTGCTTCATAAGAAATACCTTATTCAAAGTCGAGGGTTTTTCATATAAATTTGCCAAAGATTCCATCAACTCTACCATTGTCTTCGCATGTGATAAGTTGGAAATCACAGACGATGTAAGACTCAACCTTATAGATCCCAGAGCCTTCCGATCAAGAACCTCCCATTCTTCATCCTTCATATCCCAGGGTTTGTAATTAACCCCATCCAATGGTAAGTACAAATCTTTCTGATACAGATAATCCTCAATCTGCATCCTCCATAATTGGTAGTTCTTGCCATTAAACTTCTCCATTCATAGCTTACTATCTTCTACCATTGCTCTACTCCCACTCAAATAGAAACCCCTATGAGTAACCTGTAATCAAAACACACTAACCAAATCTAATCCAACCTGTTAGTATCCCAACCTAAAAGCTTTGATACCATTTGATGGGACCGAAGTTCCCCAAAGCTCTGACACAACTTGTCAGATTTAAGAGCACACATGATTACCAATGTATAAGCAACTTAAACATGTGGAATTACACAGAAGAACAAATAACTATCAATGAGAAAAACACACAGAATGTGAGAGGCAATATATAATTATATTCAACTCATTGTAGAAGGAAATTACAACAAAGAGGTGGAACTCTTTCTTCCACTTCGTGGGCTTATAGTAATCTTCCCTCAAGAGTAATCTTCTCTCACTAGGTCACAACACATAGCTAAGACAAGCTATTGTTCACCTCATTGTACATCTGCATAATCGAGTACAAACCGGTACTCCAAGTAGATCTCACCATGATCCTGCTCTTGATGTATTGCTATCACCTTGGATCTTGCTTCCCCACTGATCTCTATTTGACTCTCGCATACACACATCCCAACAGACCAACCTAATCTTACTTATCACATGTAGATCTCCTCCATGATCTAGCAATCCCCTGCTGACCAACCCTGATCTTACATACCTAGAAGAACATGCTCTTCTAGGGGAAGAACTCTCCAAGTTCTTCAAGTCCTTCACTTAACAATATAGACCATGAGTCTATTATATAGATCTCATGCATACACTAATTAGACTTGTGGCTCAAGACTCTAACTAGTCTTCATCATGCAAATAATGCATTCACTTAATTGACTATTCGTCAATAGCAGTTTTGACTGCCACAAGTGATCGACGTCATTCCCTGCCTTCCTAGAGGTGACCGATGCCGGTCGATTCCTGCCGATGTCAGTTTTCTTCTGCACGTCCACTGACTGACGTCAGTTGTGGCTTGTCGATGCTGGTGACTGCATACTCTAAAAACCTCCCTATTTGCCTTAGGTGAAGCTTTTAGCTCCACACCTTAACATAAATGACACTATTGAGAATCCTATTTAAAATAATGGAGGCATACCTAATCAATCAGATGATGAAGAGAAAGAGGTAAGGTAGGACACTAAAGATCCTTCTATAATAATACATAAGGATCATCTAGTTTCCCAAGTAATTGGAGATGTGAATGCTAGTTTATAAACTAGAAGGAGAATGTTGGTCAATCAAAATCTACAAGACACAAATCTATTATCCAAGGTTAAACCTAAAGCATTATTAGAAGCTAGCAAAGATGAAAATTAGACATGTGCAATGGATGAGGAAATTGATAAAATAATAAATAATGAAACATAAGATCTAGTACCTAGGCCAAAAGATAAAAATGTGATAGGAAACAAGTGGGTATTCAAAAACAAGATGAATGAGAAAGGAGAGGTCATAAGAAATAAGGCTAGACTCGTGTGTAAAGGATATGCTCAAGTTGAAGGGATAGATTTTTATGAGACATTTGATCTTGTGGCATGAATGGAATCAATTAGACTATTCTTATCTTATACAAGATTCAAAGGTTTAAATGTTTACCAAAAAGATGTGAAATCTACTTTTTTGAATGACAACTTAAATGAAGAAGTTTACATTGAGCTACCTGAATGTTTTTCCATGAAAATTAATCAAGACTATATTTTTAAACTAAAGAAGGATTTATATAGTCTTAAACAATCTCCTAAATCTTGGTATGTTAGATTAGACAAGTATCTATTAAGCCAAGGCTTAAAAAGTGGGGTAGTTGACAATAATTTTTACATTAAGATAGATGACACTCATCAATTACTAATTGTAGTTTATATTGATGACATAGGTTTTAGTTTTAATAACGACAACATGAGTAGAGAGTTTGTAGATGCTATGAAGACTGAGTTTGAAATGTCAATGTTGGGATACCTTTCCTTCTTCTTAGGATTACAAATTAACCAACTTGATGCAAGGATATTCATTTCATAGGAAAAATACATCAAGGATATGCTAAAGAAGTTTGACATGTTAGATTGTAAGAAAATGACTAATCCATGATCATAGGGTACAAGTTAAGTAAACAAAATGACTCACCAAAAGTTAATAAAACTTTGTATAGATCCATGATTAGAAGTCTCTTATACTCTACTATATCTAGGCCTGATATCATGCAAGTAGTAGGCCTTGTAGGAAGGTTTCAAGCTGATCCTAGAGAATCTCACTTGAAAGTAGTCAAAAGGATCTTGGGGTATCTCAAGAGCACAATCGAGTATGGTTTATGGTACCCTATGAGTAAATAATTCACTCTAAGCACATATACTAATGCATATTGGGTAGGATGTGTGGATGATAGGAGGAGTACCAGTGGTGGTGTTTTCTTCATGGGTGAATGCTTGGTGTCTTCGCTAAGAAAAAATAAAGCTTATGTATCTATATAAAATATAGAAGATAAGTATATAGCTATTTCTTCCTATTTTACTCAAGTAATGTCGATGAAACAAACCTTGGAAGGCTATAAGATAAGACAAAATAGACCTTGTCCTATCTATTATGATAATACTAGTACAATTAGTATCTCCAAGAATCCTATTATGCACTCAAAAACTAAACACATTCCTATTAAATATTATTTCTTGAGAAAATAAGTGAGTAATCAAAGTGTTAAGTTGGGGTATGTGCCTAAAAAAGAACAACTTGTAGTTATTATGACTAAACCATTGACAAAGGCAACATTTGAATATCTAAGATAAAGCTTGGGTGTCATCTCCTTGTCTATAAATCATTAGAAGGTCAGTGGATAAGGGTAAGCAATAATTTCATGATATTTCTTTAGAGGTTTGTAATAGAAAGCTTCAAAAAACTCATTTAGGGACATTGGTTCTAAAAGTAATTTCTAGTAAAATTTTGATGCTTGATTTTGAAGGCCTAATCATGAATTATGAAGGTGAGGTAGTTTTGGAGTATGTATAGGATGTGTCTAAGTGTATTCCATGGCTTTTCATGTATTGGATTGGTAAAAAATAGCTTTAATGGCCATTTGTTTCATTTGACCATTTTAGTCAGTGTTCTCTACTTAGCGAGTGTTAATCTTGCAAATTTGATGCTTTTGAGGTCTAAGAATCTATCCAAGAGGGGAGGTAAATTTGATGTGTCTAGGTGAAATAAGTGATATGGAGATGCTATAAGGCTACCATGATCAATCTAAGGTGTTTTGACATAGTGACTACTGTGTACATAGGGTTTGTAGGTATAAAATGATTGGTTTCAGGTGTTAAATGAATATTGGTGAGTGTTAAAGATAACTTTGATATATAGAAATGTGTGTTAACATCATTTATATATTCTCTAGGTGGTTTTAAGGTTTGAAAGTTTATCAAAGGTAAGATAAAGATTTTTGATGTTTCTCAAGTATCACAATCTATGCATAAGGGTAAGAAGGCTAAAAACCATTTTATGGTTCTATGGGTTCCCATTAGAGTCTAACCTCCAAAATTGATCTAAAAGTGTGAATTAATGACATAAAGGTGTGAGAGAAGTTTCAAGAGTTGGTGTTGATCAGAAGGTGGTAAGTTGACCCTGTTTGTTCTTGATGCCCTAATTTTTGCACCATGTGAGTTGGTGACCTTCCCAATGGCTTTGAGACATAAGGATACTTAATCAATTGAAATGTCCAAAATTTTACTCAAAAAAGTGTTTTAAAGTCATTTTAAGGTGTGTAGTTTGTCCTATGGTTAAGGATTTGTGTAAATGGAGGGATAATTGGTAGGCCAATTTATGAAGGAGATATTGTGCAAAGGAACTATTGGATGATAATTTTTGGCATGAATTATGGGGAATATTAGTGTAATCCATATATAAAATTTCAAGCCAAGAAAATGTATACAAAGAAAGTTATGGGCTTTACAAGGTTTAGGAAGAGCTATTAGGCCTTTAGGCAAGGCTTGTGTAAAGAAATGAACTTTTTCATCATTTAATCCAAAATACCAAGGTTTTTTTGTTATCATATGATTTTTTCAGTCTATTTTGAATGTCTTTCATGTTTTAAGAGTGGATTGAACATCTATTGGTGATCATGGGTTTGACTTGTGAAATAAAATTTGAAGGCAATCATGAAATTTTATCATGGTTGGAGATGGTCTGAAGGTGCTCAAGGGGAGCCTAAGGTCAGGTGACTTAGGGGTATTACCTCTTAGTTATTATTAAGGTGTTATTACTCCACTTTTCTTGATATTTTCTATTTCTTATTCATATATTAGGGCATGGTAAAAATGGTATGTTATCAATAAGCAAGACTATAAAGATTTAATAAGGAATGGTATGCACAATGATAAGAGGAGTTTGTATCATCTCTCAGAGGAAGTTTATTATTGATTTTTGATTTGAAACCATTTAAAAAAAAATTAGGTCCTCAATATTAGTAGGTAAGCCCCCTTTGTCATTGTGTCAAAGGGGAGAGAGTGTTTGCAGAGGAAGGAGGTGTACATAGGAATGTGTTGGTGTTGACATCAATGAAAAAGGGGAAGATTATTTAGGTGTTTTAAATAATGTCTCAAAGGTGTATAAGAGTGTTCATGAGGTGTCAAGATTACTATATAGTCATTTACAAAGTGTGCTTTAATATTCATGCATGAATTTTTAGTGTTTAGTTAGATAGGTAGGTTGATGGATGTGTTTGATGATGTGATGATGTTTCATAGGTCATATGGGTTGTAAAGAGTTCTTGAAGTTATTATGGAAGTGATAAGTTTCCATTTGGATCATCATTTTGGTCATTATGGTCATCTTGGCCTAGTTGGCCTTCTGACAAATCATGCTATGTGAGTAAATTGATGATGTCATCATTCACATGTGTGAAAATGTTAGAAGGAGTTGGTCACATGGATCTGATCAATTTCATGCCAAGATCATATGGTCAAATTTTCAAGTGTTTAATATTTGTGTATAAAAATATATAATGTTTAAAAATTAGCTTCTCAGGCATATTTCTATATTTTCCATAGACAAATTTGCATTAAAAAGTGTCCATTGGAATTCAAATATTTGAATTTGCAAAGGAAAACTAGTCCTCAATATTTTAGCTATAACTTTTGATGTTAGATGAATTTTATGGTGGTATAAAAATAAAAGTGGTATATAATTTCAAGGGAAATACAAGAAAAATATTTTTTATGTTTGACTATACACCTACATTTATTGTGGTCCAAAGTTGACTAAAGGTTTGACCATCTTTTACAAATGACCTGAGAAAGATATTTGAGTTTTTATTGATAGTGTTTGGATATTTCAAGGTGAATTATCAATTTTATAGTGTTTTAGAATCCTTAAGGTTAATCTATATATATTTTGAGGTTTGACCAATCCATCTTCTATATGAACAAATGCTCACAAGTTAACTATTTGTTCATTTATGGTGTTTTCATGAGGAAGACCAACAATTGATAGGTTTTACATATGCATAGGTGAGTAGGGATGAATTTAAGAACATAAGGGTGTCTTAGGGGTCATGTGGTAAGGATATATGTCCTTTTATATGGTCTTGTGTTCCTATTTTTGCTTGGTAAAGCACTAAAGGGGTGAATAGGTTTCCATGAGACCTATAAAGGCTACCAAGGCCTAATTGAAAGGTGTAGCTGCTAAAGGGTAACCCATAGATGAAATGGTATACCTATGAAGGTGGTATTAATCTATGTATAAGTGTGATAGAATCTTTAATATTTAAGTAACTTCTTATGGCTGACCAAGAAGGTGAAGGACAAGTATACTCTATAAAGAGCTAAATCAAATGTGATGATTTATAGAATTGATATACAAAGGATAGTGATGTGTGAGTGTGATTGGTGGATGGGTTGAAGTGAAGATTAGGTTTAGAAATGTGTGAATGACCTACAGGTAATATTTATGATGTTATAAAAGTGTTCTTATAGGGTTGAAGATTGAAGATGATTGAAGAAGTATATAGTGATCAAAAAGGGTGTTTTAAATGCATTGCTTGTGTATAAAGGATTGAAAGAGTGAGAAGGGTTGAACAGAGGTGTTAGAAATTATTTATCAATTATATTAAAAGGTAATCATAGTTCTAAATTTGTTGATATCAGAGGTGTTGTGTGAGTGCTCAACATCTAGGATAATTTGGTGCTTGTTCATGTTTAGGGGTGGGTGTTCTTTATGAAGTGGGTGCTTCACTGAAATGTCTCATGTTTGTGATCATATTATAGGATAATTTTTCCATGTGTTTGAAGGATTAAGAGTGGGTTATATCCCCCATGAGGTTTTCCCACATAATTCATGTGTTGTGTGCTTGATCTTAAATTATCTTTCTTGTTCATTGGTATGAATGACTTATATGCTTTATGAATTCTTGTGGTGATTGATTAAGGGTTTAAAAGGGTTTAAATTGAAGTTTGTATTATCTTCAATCACTGATTCACCCCCTCCCAGTGATTTTACCTTTAACACTTTCTATGATGATTGTGTTTCTTATGATGTTGTTCAGGGCATTATTAAAGTCTACAAGGTTGCCTAGGGAGTCGACCAGATCTAGGTTGGCACATATTTTGGTTAAGGTTAAGTGTGAAACAGAATTCAAGGATAATTTGATTGATGGGAACATAAAGGATTTTGGGGGTGGATGCCTTAAATATATAGGGAATGATAAATCATAGAGTATTTCTTTATAGAACAGTCTTACTAGTAGTTCAATAGGTGATTCAAACCCTCCCTCCACTATTGTAAGGAATGATAGAAATTTGGTAGGCTAGGACTCTAAATTAATAGTTTCATCAAGGGATAAATATTATGCTAATTTGGTCTCTGAGGGAGAGAAGATAGTGGTGGAAGTGGTTAAGGCTATTCCATCAGTGTCTTTTATGGATAAGGCTCTTGAATAGGTGATAAAAAATGAGGAATGGTTATTATAATAGGGTTTATCCTATAAATTTGATAGATTTTGGCCTAGCCTCCATTGTTTCCATTAGTTGATTTATGATTCATGGTGGCCTTTAATGGAGGCTAGTCTAGAATTATATCCATGTGCTAGAGGCTTTTTCATTATGGTTTTTTATAGGATTATTGATCACACTAAGGTTAATCAGTAAAATTCTTGAAGTTGGGATAAACATCTCCTTTTTTGAAACCCTAGTTCCCTTCATTTAATCCTCTTCTAAAAAACCTCTCTATTAGGAGCATTTAGTTATGGTTGTTGTATCTTCCTCTTCAGTTCTTGATATATTCTTGTTTGTTAGCCATTGGTGAAAAATTTGGAGAATTACTAAAAATTGATGTTTCTACATCAATTTTTTCTCGAACCACCTTCTCTAGGATTCTTGTATGTTTTGATTTCTATCAAGCTCTCCTAATAGCCATGAAGTTAAAGGTCAAAGGATGTTGGTGGACTCAAACCCTTGATTATGAAGGGTTGCATTTTAGATGTTAGAGATGCTTCAAAACAAGTCATTTATCTTCTTCTTACCTTATCTCTAAGTGGAAAGTGGATTCTTCATGGTGGACAGATGCTTGTGAGGATCATCTCTTAGTTATCCTTTGGATGTTTCTTCCAATCTTAAAAATGAAATTACAAGAAAGTCTCAAGGGGAAAATGTTAGTTTTCAATAACTTGTGAATCTATCTATTATTTCTAAGGAGTTAATTTCTTATGATGTTCGTTTAGTGGAGCCTTTGAGTGTGGAAAAATAATGTAGGAATATTTCTTCCAATGGACTCACATATGTCAAGTATTCTCCTCCTAGAGCTATCTCAAAGAATTAATATAATCAATAAGATTGGACTATTATAAGGAGTAAGAAAAAGGTCTCTTATCCCTAAACCTGCCCCTATGACACTTCATTCTCATAGAAAAGAGGGTAAATGAGGTATTTAATTTAGTTGGATAATCTTCTTTGATATGTTTTGCAGTATGTTTGTTATGGTGCATCATTAATGATGATGTGATCATGATTACCCTAGGATTAATTATTATGGTTGATGATATGCTTTTTCTTGTTTAGTTGTAATTTTAGTTCTTTTAGTTTTGGTCAAGGGACCCACCAGCCCTGATATCTATCATATATATATATATAAACTAATATTACATTCTAATAGTAATAATATAATATATATATTTATATTAATAATATAAATATATTAATATTATAATACTTATATTAATATAGATATTAATTATGCTATTGCCACCACCCTATATCACCAAAGTCTATATTGTAGCTTATGCTTGTCTATGTTGCCAATATATTGACACCTCCAAAAATTACACGTTGATGATGAGGAGGAGTAATGACAAGGTATGTCAAGTTATATTATACACCATAGGGGTTAGATAGATTGGTGTATTTTCATGACATACACCCATTGTAAAGGGGTTTTTAGCTTGTAGGGTGTGTTGTGGTAGGGGAATATGGGTTGAGAGAAAAGGTGGTCGATTAGAGATCAATCATAGGTGTGGATTTTTGGATTATATGTCTATTATTTTTAAGGATTAATGAGTAAGACATGAGGATGAATTGAATTCAAGAAGGTTATATGTCTGATGTGTGACTCAAATTAGAATTATAATGCGACTGATGTGGAGATAAAACATTGAGGTTTCAGAGTCTACAATATAGTTTATGTTCATCTATGCTTCCAATATATTAACACCATAATCATACCCATGGAATAAAGGGAAAACCATACATAACTTAAAAGTGGTTTAATATCTTAAAATGATTTGGGTAGTCATGATGAGGGGAAATAATGAGGTATTTTAGGTAATATTGTACACATCAATTTTGCTCACGTGGGGGTAATAAATTGAGGTTTTGAAGTTTATCTTGTTACTTTTATTGAGGTTGAGGAAAGTACCAAATATTACAAAAATTTCAAGCCACATGGGTGCATAAGGGGATATCATTTATGAAATAATGTGAATGTTATGATAGAGGAGTCACAGGTTGAGAGAAAAGGTGATCAATTGTTGATCAGTCCGAAGTGGTAGGGATAGTTGTGAGGTTTAATTATCAGGTAGTGGGGGTGTCCACATCATAGACATGAAAGGGGAATATATTCCATAAATGAAAAGAAAACACTTACCAAAAAAGTCACTAAAATTAAATATACATTTCTTCTAGCATTCCTTACACCATCAAGGCAATTGGTAGTTATACATCAATTGTTCAAAATTCACTTTATATGCTTATGCAAATTACTCTAGTCTATTTTACAATTGATAGGTAGTTATTAAACTAAATGAGTTTCTACTTATACAAAATCTAAGTGAAATAAATTTTAAAAAATGTGTAAATTATAAAATTAGAGTACCTTCTAATTTTTATTTTCTATATTATGGCCATAACCAATCTCATTCACATCTATATGATGTTGAAATTAACTATCTATTCTAGATGTTTTTCTCATTTTTAATTGATCTTTTTATTTTATTTTTCTTTGTTTTATTTTAGTTCTTTCTTCTTTCATGATTAATATTTTAAAAGGAAATTTCAAAATTATTACATGCATTTTTTTCTAGAAACTATTTTGTTATTAACCGACATGTATTTTTTAGTATAATGATGTCTTGTCCACATGTAATGAATATTTTATGCTCAAAATTTATAAACTCAACCATGCATGTTAAAGAAAATAATGCATAATTTATAGACACCCCACATCATGTATCAATTCTTAAAATTTAAAGATTACATTATATTATAAACTTCTCATCTTTGAATCCATAAGTCTTGCACTTTTGAGTATTTTCATAGTTAGGTTTGGAATAATTAATATGGTCTATAATTTGACATAATAGACAGGAAATTTATTGACATTTAAAAAAAAGAAATTATCGATAGAGAAATAAAATGATCTAAACATGATCATAATTCAAAATAAAGATAAATTTCATTTGTTATTAATGGATTTTTTTTAATTCATCTATATGATTGAGAAATGCATAAACATAAGATATGATATTTAATAAATGTTTACGGGTTATCTCTAGGATAGTCAATTGAACAATTAGGATAATTGACATTTAAATTTCATGTAGCCATGATTTTTAACATATTTGAATTACATAGATAATGAGGTGGAAGAAGGTAATAAAGATGAAGTGAGTAAAAAGGATCAATATAAAATGATTTCTCAAACACAATTCAGATGAAAATAAAACACATATAGTTTGGGATTTTATGTTTCCTATTTTAGATTTAAAGTAATATGATATATATTTACTTTTAAATAGTATTTTTTGTTTATGTTTTTTTTACAAGTGAAAGTATAGTGAATCAAATGTACATGTTTATCAGTAAAATAAACTATTTAAAAGCATTTAATTGTTGACATGCAATTTAATTTATTGTTAAGGTGTGGAGCCTAAAAGCTTCACATATGAGTGCATTTAATAGTTTCGGGTATACATAGTCACTGGCGTCGGTCAGGAGCGACCGACGTCGGTCAGGTGCAGTTGAAGAAACACCGGCATCGGCAGTGGATTGGCCGACGGCGGTCACAGGCAAGCAGGCAGGAACCGGTGTCGGTTACCTGTGCGTCCAGAATGCTATTTCTGAGGATAGAACCGAGTGTTTGCATGATGAGTTTAAGTTGTAGTCTTAAGTTCGCGTCTCTATTATTAGTAAGATTATTTTTAGAGCCCTTTTTCAAGAGGCTTAACTGTTTGTTGTAAGTGCATGCTCAAGTCTCCTAATTTTATATGTAGAATTAGATCTTCTTAGCTTATTGTAGTATTGGTATGTTGAAGAACAGTATAGAATTGAATCAATCCAGGTTTGTTGGAGTTGATTGTTCTTGAGAGAGAGAGAGCTCTTAAGGGATAGAGATCTAGTGAGAGATCTATACATCTAGGAGAGGTGTGGAAGAAATATGTTTCTTCAATTGTATTCCTTTTGTAAAGAGTTTAATACAAGTTTTTAGGGTGGTTTCTTGTATCTCTTGTTCTTGCTATTTATCATTCTAGTTACTTGTCTATCTAATTTAATTTTGCATTTATTGCTTTCATAAGTGTAATCTATTGTTGGTTGATCCCTAACAAGTGGTATCAGAGCCTTGGTTGTAGGTTTAGAGTTTGATATCCAATAATTGGCATCAAAGCTCAGGTTCACTAACAGGGGGTTCAGATCTGTGTAGTGTGTATTGATTACAGGTTGCTCACAGGAGTTTCTGTAGGGATTTCTGTTTGAGTGGGAGAAGTAATGGCAGATGAAAGTAAATTGAGAATGGAGAAGTTTAATGGCAAAAATTATCAGCATTGGAGAATGCAGATAGAGGACTATCTATATCAGAAATATCTCTACTTACCATTAGGTGGGGTTGCAAAGAAGCCCAAAGACATGGAGGATGAAGAATGGGAAGTTCTTGACAAAAAGGCTCTGGGGTCTATAAGACTGAGTCTAGCATCCACTGTGATATCTAATTTATCACAGGCAAAGTCTATGATAGAGTTGATGACTACTTTAAAGAATTTGTATGAAAAACCCTCAGCTTCTAATAAGGTATATCTTATGAAGAAGTTATTTAATTTGCATATGAATGAAGGTGGATCTGTTTCTACTCATCTGAATGATTTCAATGGAATTGTGAATCAGTTAAGTTCAGTCAGTATAGTGTTTGATGATGAAATAAAAGCTCTTTTAATATTATGTTCTTTGCCTGAAAGCTGGCACGGCTTAGTAATGGCAGTTAGTAATACTGCATCTGCATCAAATATTTTGAAAGTAGAGGATGTTGTTAGTGTTATCTTGAATGAGGAAATTCACAAGAAAAACACAAAAGAGACATCTGGGAATGCTTTAAGTTTTGAGAGCAGGGGAAGGTAGAAAGATAAGAGCAAAAGGAGATCAAGATCTAAGTCTAAGGTGAGAGGAAGATCCAAATCCAGGAATGGCAGGAAGCCACAATGCTAGAATTGTGGAAAGATTGGGCACATAAGCAGAGATTGCTGGTCTAAGCCTAAGGAGGACAATCAACACGAAGGAAAGGAAGAAGCCAAGGTTGCAGGTATTGCACAAGATGCTTTAATATTCTCTCTACATAATAATATAGAATCTTGGGTATTAGATTCTGGTGCATCTTTTCATGCTACCCCTAACAGGGAATATTTTAGTGACTATATCCATAGAGATTTTGGAATAGTGTATTTAGGGGATGATGAGCCCTATAAAATAATTGGCAAAGGTAAAGTGTAGTTGAAGATGCAAAATAGTAACACATGGGTGTTGAGAGATGTGATGCATGTTCCTAGCTTGAAGAGAAATTTGATTTCTGCAGGAAAGTTAGGGGATGAGGGTTGTATAGTAACTCTCATAGTAGAATCTTGGAAGGTGACCAAGGGTGCACTTGTTATGTCCAGAGGTAAGAGAGAAGGTACTCTCTATTTGTGTAATTGTGTTACTAACAAATCTCCTTCTGTATTATCTACTTCAGATGTGGATGCTAAATTGTGGCATTCAAGGCTTGGCCACATGAGTGAGAAGGGGATGTCAATTCTTAAGTCCAAAGGTATGCTTTCAGATTTAAAAGGCATAGATCTAGAGTTTTGTGAGCACTGTGTATTTGGAAAATAGAAAAGGGTTAGTTTTCTCAAGACTGGGTCTACTAAGAAGAGGCATAAGTTGCAGCTTGTTCACACAGACGTGTGGGGACCGGCTCAGGTTGCTTCCATTGGAGGATCACAGTACTATGTATCTTTCATAGATGATGCTACAAGGAAGATATGGATCTATTGTATTAGGAGAAAATCTGATGTATTTTAGACTTTTAAGATTTGGAAAGCTATGGTTGAGAATGAAATAGGTAAAATATTGAAGTGCCTGAGATCTAATAATGGCTGTGAGTTCTGCAGTTATAAGTTCAAAGATTATTATTATATTCATGGAATCTGTAGGCAAAGGATGGTTCCAAGGACACCTCAGTAGAATGGAATTGCTGAAAGGATGAACAGGACAATAATGGAGCGTGCAAGATGTATGAGATTGCATGCTGGTTTGCCCTTACAATTTTCGGTACAAGCTATTGACACTGTAGTATACCTAACTAACAAAGGACCCTCTATAGCTCTGGATGGTGGAATTCCAGAAGAGGCATGGATAGGTAAAAAGGTAGATCTCTCATATCTCAAAGTTTTTGGTTGTGAAGCCTTTGTGCACATAGATAAATAAAATAGAAAGAAGCTAGATGCTAAGTCTATGAGGTGCACATTTATTGGCTATGGGTCAGATGATTTTGGTTACAGATTGTGGAATCTAGAAACTAACAAGGTAATTAGGAGCCGTGATGTTGTTTTCAATGAAAGAGTGATGTATTGTGATCAGCTAAGGAAGCTGAATCAATTTGGGCAGAGCAATGGTGAATTGGATGAGGTGAAGGTCCAATATGAGCTCACAAGAAAAAGAAATAATCACTTGCAAGAAAACATAGAGACCGACATCGGTAGGACAGGAATCAGTGTTGGTAGGACAGAGACAGGCATCAGCCATACAGAGACCGACGTCAGTAGGACAGGCACCGATGTTAGTCAGGCAAAATCACCATCGGCTAGTAACAGGTCTGGAAGTGACTGAGGTCAGTCACTGTCAGAGAATTTGGGTGGACAACATGTTGTGAACGAGTCTCAGACACCCATCAGGAGGTCAAAAAGGGTGAGTAAGCCTCCAATTAGATATTCTCCTTCATTATTTTATTTATTGCTAACTGATGGTAGAGAACTAGAGAGTTTTGAAGAAGCAATACAGGTGGAGTCCAAGAGTCAGTGGGAGCGTGGCATGGTTGAGGAGATGGAGTCCTTAAGAGAAAACCAAACATGGGATTTGGTTGAGTTGCTAGCAGGTAAGAGGACACTGAAGAAGAGATGGACCTACAGGTTGAAAGAAGGTGAGAATGGACATATGAGATATAAGGCCAGATTGGTAGTAAAAGGATTTGCACAAAAGCCAGGTATTGACTTTGGTGAGATTTTTTCTCCTGTTGTTAAAATGACTTCTATAAGGGTTGTATTGTCTTTGGTTGCTTTTGAGGATTTGCATCTTGAGTAGCTAGATGTTAAGACATCATTTCTTCATGGAGATTTGGATGAGGAAATTTATATGGAACAACCGAAAGGATTTGAGGTCAAGGGTAAGGAGAAGTTAGTGTGCAGATTGAAGAAAAGCTTGTATGGCCTCAAGCAAGCTCCTAGGCAATGGTATTTAAAATTTGACAGGTTTATGACTGAGCATGGCTATAGTAGGTGTCAATTTGACCATTGTGTGTATTTCAAGAGATTTGATAATGGTAGATATATTATTCTATTGTTGTATGTAGATGATATGCTGGTTGCAGGATCACACATGCAGGATATCTCTGAGCTTAAGGTGAAATTAGTTCAAACGTTTGCTATGAAGGATTTGGGAGCAGCAAAGAAAATCCTTGGCATGAGCATTAAGAGAGAAAGGAAAAATCACAGGTTGATATTGTCTCAAGAAGATTATGTGGACAAGGTGTTGAAATGGTTTAATATGCAGGATGCTAAACCGGTAAGCACACCTTTGGCTGGACATTTTAAGTTAAGTAAAGAACAATGTCCTAATTCACATGATGAGGTAAATTACATGAGTAAAGTTCCATATTCTTCCACAGTAGGGAGTTTGATGTATGCAATGGTGTGTACTAGACTGGATATTGCCCAAGCAGTGGGAGTGGTAAGTAGGTATATGGCCAATCCAGATAAGGAACATTGGAAAGTAGTTTAGTGGATCCTTAGATATCTAAGAGGAACCAACAGTAGGCACTTGTGTTATGGAGGTTCAGATACTTCTCTACATGGTTATGTAGATTTAGATATGGCAGGTGATTTGGATGGTAGGAGGAGCACTACAGGTTATGTTTTCACTGTAGGTGGAACAACGGTTAGTTGGATATCTAAGTTACAGAAGGTTGTTGCCTTGTCAACTACAGAAGCAGAGTATATTGCAGCCACAGAGGCTAGCAAAGAGATGATATGGATGACATGGTTCATGGATGAGCTTGGTAGGGAGCATGAGAGTTGCAGATTGTATAGTGACAGTCAGAGTGCAATCCATTTGGCTAAGAATTCAGCCTTTCATTCAAGAACAAAGCACATACAACTAAGGTACCATTTCATATGATAGGTATTAGAAAATGGTGAGTTGAAGCTAGAGAAGATCCATACAGATAAGAATCCTGTGGATATGTTAACCAAGCTGGTTACAAAGGAGAAGTTGAATTTTCATTCAACTTCTGTTGGTCTTCATGATTGAGTTGAAGATGGAGGAGCTAGAAAATGTTGATGTATAGGTACTGGTGCAGCTATTTATCTCCAAGTGGGAGATTGTTAAGGTGTGGAGCCTAAAAGCTTCACATATGAGTGCATTTAATAGTTTCGGGTCTACACAGTCACCAGTGTCAGTCAGGAGCAACTGACGTCGGTCAGGTGCAGTTGAAGAAATGCCGGCATCGGCAGTGGATCGGCCGACGATGGTCACAGGCAAGTAGGCAGGAACCGACGTCGGTTACCTGTGCGTCCAGAATGCTATTTTTGAGGACAGAACCGAGTGTTTGCATGATGAGTTTAAGTTGTAGTCTTAAGTTTGTGTCTCTATTATTAGTAAGATTATTTTTAGAGCCCTTGTTCAAGAGGCTTAACTGTTTGTTGTAAGTGCATGCTCAAGTCTCCTAATTCTATATGTAGAATTAGATCTTGTTAGCTTATTGTAGTATTGGTATGTTGAAGAATAGTATAGAATTGAATCAATCCAGGTTTGTTGGAGTTGATTGTTCGAGAGAGAGAGAGCTCTTGAGGGATAGAGATCTAGTGAGAGATCTATACATCTAGGAGAGGTGTGGAAGAAAGAAGTTTCTTCAATTGTATTCCTTTTTTAAAGAGTTTAATACAAGTTTTCAGGGTGGTTTCTTGTATCTCTTGTTATTGCTATTCATCATTCTAGTTACTTGTCTATCTGATTTAATTCTGCGTTTATTGCTTTCATAAGTGTAATCTATTGTTGGTTGATCCCCAACATTTATAAATGCAGTTTTTTCTTGATCTCTCTAGAAGCAAAGACAATCTTCCAATAAACATTTCAATTATTGGCCTAGGTAAATCATTTCAGCCTAAATAGGGCACATTAATCAATCCTAATTATCTTTAAATTCCAATAAACATAACCTCTTAAGTTCCTAAAGAGATGAATAAGTGATGAAATCTAAAATTGTGTTTATATTCAATAGAATAGTAACATGAGTTGATCTCAGTATTAATTTTAAAAGATACTCAAATATTAGTTTTTATTTCACATAGTACATTATTCAATTTTCTTAGTCATTATGAGATATCCCTGAATTAATTTCAAAGTTCACCATCATTGTGCCCATTTTTTAATGTTATGTGATATATACATAAAATTTATTTTGAATTGAGGAAGTTTTAGGCTCATATTGTGTATCATATTTGTTAAAATAATATGCGATTATTATCCTAATCATTAAAATACCTTAAAAAATTCATTAATAAACTCTATGACCTTACACCATAGTTCACCACCCTTAATATGTCCATCCATAATGATTACATTTAACTTTTGAGGTTGCATGTAATATAAAGTGTTAGTAAGAAACTAAAGATCCACATTTACAAATATCTTTCGCGTCTACCATTAATAAATCCCAATTCGTCACCTTTGGATATATAAAATATTACTTTTAATTAGGGGGTTTACGAGATTTAGATATACATAATATAAATTTTGATAAATTGATAAACTTGAGCCAAACAAATAGTTGTAATATACACTATAATTATATTTTTGATAGGGAGAAGGATTTTTGTAGATTATTAAAATTAAAAATGAACCTTATGGGTCACACAATTTATTACCCTATTGAAATCAATAATATATGCAATCCCAATCCCCAAAATAAAGATGAATAATAACAAATTTGTTTTTTTATCAAAATAAATATATGATATGATTAAGAGACACACTGACCTTATATAAGGATGATCAACAAATCTATAAGGTTTTATGCCCCACAATGCTTCTACTTCTTCAACTTAATCTAGAACATATAAGAAGGATAATATAAGTTATTTTATTTCTCATTAAAACTTAATTTACTAGCTTTTAATTCATTAATCAATGGAACTTATCCATTAGACATTATTTTTTAGGAGATAAATAATCTCACAAACTTCCATGTTGTACAATAAAGGGTTATTTTATACACAAGTAACTTTTATGTTACCTTTTGATTATGTATACTATTTGATTTGATGGATTTTATTAAAATAATTTATTTATATAGTGAAAAATAATCAAGAAGAATATTTTGATAAAATATATATTTATTGTTATCTCTTTGACCATATGGGTGCAAAATCTCAGCGTTAATTTGATAAGAACCACGAAGGAAATGTTTTCATGTATAAGTGTTGATAAAAATGACCTTTAAGTTATTCTCTCTTACAAAAAGATAATAATTCCATACAAGTTTCTCTATAATTTTATCATTAAAAAAAAATGACTTGCGAATTGACATTTGGTACAAAATGTCAAAAAACATCAAAATTTTGATTTTACATTAGTGAGGTAGGAAGTATCATTTTTTCATCCTTATAATTCTTCATCGTTAAGAGATAGTTTCTACAATATTGTTATTATTGATTAATATATTTGATAAAAATAGGAAATAATAGATAAAAAATTAATATTGTAATAATTTTGGTTAACGTACAAACCAAAAATAATGGGAATAGAAAATATGATCATGATCATATTTCATAATGACAACTTGGGATGAATATCAAATTTAAATCCTAATGGGAAATAATTCTCTAAGAATAAGACTCATGTATTTATTTTTTGAATATTGATGTAATTTTTTCTCCGTTCATAGTTCTAAACCCCTATCTATTGTTGAGCGAGACCATGTACCAAATAATGAAAGAAATATATCTCTTCGTTCATAACCCAAATGAAACCTTTTAATTATTGATTTTGTAAAATATCAGTGGTAATGTGACTATCTCATTCATTAATTCATACAATAAAAATAAATTAAGTTAGGTCTAAATCTTTACACTAACTCTTAAATATGTAATAGAAAAAAATCATGTGATTATTTACTCATTATTATATAAATAAATATTAGTATCATGATAGTTAATCCAAATCCCAAGATAAATTAAGGGGACAATAATTTAGTAAACCATTTCACTAGAAAAACTATACTTTAATTAAGGTCTTGTTTTATCGAAATAACCACCATTGCAAACTCTATGTAGTTTATAAACAAGAATGATAAAAGGTCTATAAAATATAAAGACCCTACTATTGTTTTCTCATCTAAGAGTAACCATAATCTCCACATGGACATAATGATTACTTGGAATGATGGAATTGATTAACATCTCACAAGAAATTCCATTTCAAAAATCTTATAAATTAACTCGGTGGTAATGTGATAGTCAATACACACATTAACTTTTTTGAGCATTAAAATAGGTGCCTAGGAGGTGTGTTAACAATTCAAAACACAATAGCCAAATTTTAATTGTTTTGGAAAAGGATATCCTCCTCCTACTCATCCTTGATGTCATGAAACCTAAGATGTGTCTAGAATATATCCTACCTCTTTCATGCACCTAACTAAAGTACCCAAAATTATATTTATAAGCTATATTTTTGGCTATGATATATCTCCAACACTAAATATGTGGATAAATTTATTAAATTAAATATAATTGTATCCTATCTACTTTCTAAGACCCATGTCTTTCATATTTTTTCTTAGTTTTGATACATTATCCCACATGTCAAATACAACATATATATTTAACAATACCACATACATCCCTACTTGTTTTATATTTTACTCAAGTAGACATTCTAAAATAAAATTTATAAGTTCCATATTTATGTGTGTTCTGCAAGAAGGGAAAATAAATATATTTGAGTTTTCACTATTTTTAAATCTAGTAGTAAGTTACACCAAGTTTGAGATTATAAAAAAAAATAATGTTCCTACTAGTAAACAGATTTGCATCCATTATATTATTCCTATCCAAATTTTTACTTACATTATTAATATTAAGAACATCTATAATTGTTGGAGGTAGAGCATAATGAAATAGAACTTACAATGGGATTAATATTGGGCATTATACTAGTCTTGGTCATTTGCATACAAGTTGGTATGTAATTAAATAATGGGAAACTAATTAAGTCATTGGAAATTAGTGAAAAAGTAATGATCTCATAGTCATATGAGTTTGCTATTGGATGTCCCCACTAGATAGATCCCTGACTATCAATGATGCCACACCCTTGGATGGTGATGCGACACCCCTGGATGGTGATGCCACATAACCTGGTGGATTGTATCTACTATAACAAACTAGCACCCCATATTCTAGGATTCATTAGTGTTATCACCATTCCTTCTATTCGAGCCCACATTTATTTATATTAATTTTAAAAATCCAAATATAAATATGCATTTGGTCATAAAATCTCATCATGATCAAACCAAACCTAAAAAAAGATGTTGGGCTAACAAAGTCTATAAAATGAAATAGGCCCAACCATAAACTAAGATTCACCCAAAATTACTACTCACATAGACTCCATGCTATACGTAGCTTGTCATGTATCCTTGAATGCATATTAATATAAAATTATAATCTTTTTAATGTAAATATTAATTATTAATTAATGAATGAAGCTAAGATACCTTGGAATCATTGTTCATTATGCCCCCCTTAGCTCCATAAGAAAGCACATAAAAAATAGTTGAATTACCATATTTATTTTTACTTACATTTGATTTAACACTTGTAGCTACACCTACACACCTATGTAGAAGTAAGACTTATAACAATATCACTAAATATTTTCTACATTATGATTATTTTCCCTCATGGGGGTCATTGTGATGAGCTTATCAATATCTACAACAAAATTGTACACTTGTTCTTCCTCTTCGATTCATATCAAGTATTAGAATGTACATTTAGGGACTTGATCCCTAGATCCAAAGACAACCAACTCTTTTTCAAAGTACCAACTTGTTGTTCAAAAATATCCCCCAATTAACTTGTGCATATTTATTCATGAGGTAAAAAATTCATGCCATAATTTTCTATGGAAAAGGGAAAAAAATATGGGGAAATTCTACAATAATCACTAAAAACATGCATTCTATAGAAATGCACCCCATACATCTAATCCTAGTTTAGTTGGAGTTTTATTGATTAATTTATGTGCCTCATCTAGCTTCCCAACATGCCCAAGAATAGTGTTGTTTTTTTTTGTAAAAAAGTACAATATTTTCTATGTATATTAATGTAAAAAAACAAAAAATATTTGCACTTTCTAATAAAAGCGAAGAGATGAAAAAAAGAGGAAGGTTAGTTTAACCAAAGTGGGTTAGTTTTCAAGATTTAGTAAGTTTTATATAATAAATAAATAAAAAATATTATATATTTTTAGATAATGTTACCTTAAGGGATGGTGTCATATTTTAAGTGATTTTAATTTTTTTCATATGTTATATTCTACAATTTAAGTATTTATTTTGGAAGGCCATTTATTATTGAAATTTCCCCTAATGTTATGACTGGTATGGAAATAGTGAAGCTTTATTTTATCAAGTTCTTGATAGATTATTTATTTTGTGTCAGGTTAAGAATGAATGAGGGTTCATCTTGTATTTATATCAATCCATTTGGAGGAGTAATTCACATTAAATAACTTAGGCTAACCATTGGGATACATTTCATTTGTAAAATATATGACTTTAGGCACTGGACACTTGTGTTAGGTCAAGACACTAACATTGATGTTATTGTTTGTCTTGGACATTAGTGTCAAGGGAGATGGAAAATAGGTATAGGTTCATAAATTGTAGATATGGAAGATAAGTACATTTTAAGCATTATGTGGAAGATATAAGGCCTAGTTCATCAACATAAGACTAGTTGGATTAAGATATATAGGCTAAGGGGCACAAGATAGAGTAAATGTGAGACTTGAAGAAGTGGGAAAGGTCCAAAACTGAGAGGAAAAACCAAAATCTAAGTTTTCAAAATATACAAGACTGAGGTTCTATATAATCCATAAATATCATCTACACTTAATTGGTTCAAACTACCACTTGTGAAGAGTGTACATGGAGAAAATTATCACTTCTAAAGGCCTTCATCCTTATCTTTTCTGAAAATTTATTAAACTAAAAAATTGTGACAAATAAAATAACTTTTCAAATTTGTAAGTCTATCTCCATGAAATTGAAATATCATATTATGCACATTTAGTTCCCTTTTGTTTCCAGAATGAAACTTCAATAGTTTTTTAGAGACACATCACATGGACCTTCATCATTTAAAGCTTCCATGGATTGAATTTTTTAAAATTATTCCTTCTTTGGTTTTAATAATGAAGATATAGAAGTACATGCATCATATTATCCTCCACCTTCTACTTGTGACTCAATAAATACATAATTAAATCATGTTGTTATTTTTTCTAATGAAGGTTTGATTTTTTTTTTGGAGATCTTGCTATCCTCTTTGAAGAGTCACCACTTTGGGATGATAATCTATAAGACAATTGTATTATATTTATATAGGGATTTCATCTTGATTATTGTAATCATTTATTTGAGGACATTTTTTTCTTATTTGATCACAATTTCGATACAAATTTTATTATTTCCATCCTATCTAATCTTGGAATAGGAAGACTTTTAGTATATATTTTTTTATGTACTTCTTCCTGAGGGAAGAAACATTGTTAATTGTAAATGGACCTCCTTCAACATCGAAGATGAATCCATATTCATGGACCTACTTTAGATTTTGGAATACATTCCTCACCATTTTTCATTGTTTATATTAAAGGAATTTTTTATTCATGAGGGATAGTTTTAAATTCCTCCTTATTTCCCCAAATTCCAAAGAAAATATTAAATGGGTTGTGGGTTTATGTAAATACACCATTATATGATTTATTTGGGCTAAATTATACTTTCTATGTTAAGCACACTATGTTAGTAGTTGTGAATTTGATATTTATATATAAAGATAATTCTCATAATTATCTTGACCCCATAGATATATTAGATATAATATTTCCATCATAGGTTTTTTTAATCTTTAGTTTTGTTTTTCTTATATAACTCTTGTGCATGCTCTTGCATGCATGTTTCCTAGTTGTTTTCTTCTAACTTTATCTTGTAGAATCTTTCCTCTCTTATCTATTCATTATTATAAATAAAGGAGGGGAATGTAAGCTTATTAAGGAATTTTTATTAATGAGTTATAGAGTAATTTTTCTGCTTTGTATGTGTGTATTTGGATAAGAAACTAGATTTTAATGCTGCTAAAATTATTATATGTGAGGTTGTTGTCTAGACCCATTGATCCTATTTTTTGTAGTTGTCTGGCCATCTATTTCAATATTGTTTAATAAATTTGCAATATTCCCCCAAAAAACATTTTTATTTGATATTTTTCATATAATTAAAGTTATCTCTAGGTTAGTTTCACACCAAGAGAAACATTATGTACTTTAGATTCTTAATCACAGTGCACCCCCTCCCAACTAATTTGTGTATACAAACATTTTCCCATTTTTAAGATGACAATTTATCTTCTCCACTTTTCACTTCCACATAAAGTGCTTAATAATATTTTTAATTATTTTAAATATACCAATGGGTATTAGAAAAACTAAAAAGTTGTAAATAGGGATAACTTGTAACACAATTTCGATCAAGATGATCCCACTCACAAAACTCAACCACTTTGTCTTCCATATTTCCAACCTTGATCTCATATTTTATATCAACATTGCCCAAGGTTTATATTTAGTTTCCCATATGAATATATGAACCCAAATATATTTTTTGGGTAGGTGCCTAATAGGAATGCCCAAAGCCCCTAAATCTAGCATCTCTCCCTAGGAACAATTACAAATAAAACATTTAATTTTTCCAAACTTATCTTATATCCAAATACGTCCTAATATTTTGATTAAAAAAATGAATGTTTATGCCTCACTCATCTTAGTGTGAAATCCATATTGTCAAAAACTCATATTATATCCAAATACCTTCTCATATAAGCATGACCTCCATAATTTCATAGTTTCTAGATTTTAGTGGGGGCATGTCACAAAGGCATGACCTCCACACTTATAAATCTTCTCAATATTTCTAGATTTCAGTGGGGGAATATCATAATAAAATTAACTCTACACTTGCACACTTACTAAATATCTCTAGAATTTAATGGGGACATGTTATAAATACATGACATCCATGCTTACACAAACTCTAGTTTCGTTTCATGATTCAAAAATACACTTGGATTAGAATCATGTACATTGCACTAATTTTACATAGATTTGAAATAGATTTTTTCATATTTATAATACATAATCTAGATCAAACATATTATAGGTGAATATTCCATGTTATTGTACCAAAAATTATAAAAATTTATAATTATACTACTCACTAGGATGCGATGATTACACCATGATGTATTTTTATCAAGCCTTTTTTGCTATAAAAGTTGGTTCATTTTATAGGTTGAAGTGATTAAATCATTCAACCTCAATATATTTATATATTGGAGTGATTAGATAATCCAATCTCACCATATTTATATGATGATTTTATTAAATCACTCACCCTCACCTGATTATATATATTCACATTTTAGTTATGCAATTGAGATATAATGATCTTAATGGTTGTGTCACAGCTCATCCTTATACAAAATTAGAGGAATAATACCTTCCAATATCCATCTTCAACTCTCCAAGGTTCATGTCTAAACCTTTTCCATCTCTAATGCTTCATAAGGAAGTGTCTTTACTAGGTCAAATCATCAAGAAGTAACATGGTTACATAGACACATAGGTATACTCCTTACTTGCCCTCTTTATTTTCAATAATTTTAATTATTTTAAATTTCAAATTATATGCACTGATTTATGTTATAACATGCTCTTGGTTATAGTTCATACACTAGAAAAGCACTCAAAGTGGTCTCAAGCAATGACAATGTGTGTTATACACACCCAAGTACGTATTTATTTTATTTAACCTAATAATTTAATACTTATGCATTACTAGAGTAAAGGGGGATGTGAATACTAAAACTAATAATAAATAACACCTCAGTCTTATACATTTGACAAATATCAATAAATGATCTACCATTCAGTTCTATAACTCCCTCCTAACTAAAGACTCGCATTCACCATCTCATTGTGCCTAAATGCTTATCTCTTAGTTTGATCCATCTAATACTGATGGCCCAAGTATTTTTTACTACACTGATAACTTAAAACCTAATAAACATTATTCACTATTAGTTTTAGATCCATACCTATTTTTTAACGCTCTAGACATTACCAGTAACAAAGGGACACTAATGCTGATGGTAGTGTCTAAATTCTTATCTAGTATCTAGTAGCCAAAATTAATCCAAATTAAAAATGATTCAAAACTTATGGGTAGGCATATTTGTCTTATTGAACCCTATCATGAGATATTTTCAAAAGGTGTGGTATAAATACAATTCTAAGTCTTTTCATTCATCATCTAGCAAATACCAAGTTTACCTATTAAAGCTAAATAAATCAACTACAAAAGAACTCTATTTTATCTTATTTGCACCTATTATCATATCAAGCATAGGAGAATTCATATTACATGTTTGATGCATTAAAATAACATATAATGATCAATATTTGTCAAATTACAAGATATATCACTACATGCACCTTCATATAATATATCGTACCCTTGTGCACACACTTTCACAAACATAAGGGAGAACTACATAGGTCTAATGCCCTCCTTGGAGTATTAAATATGTATGAAAAACTCATTGACATAGTTTTATTTTGGGAAACTCGAAACCATAAGCCCACTAACCCATTTTTCCTCAAATTCATTCCAAGGGTAAATAAGGGTGAAAAGCCAGGGTTTTATCAATTAGTGAAGAGCAAAATATTGTATCACAGATCTAAAATAATAGTATAAATGTGACACAAAACCCATAATATTGAATTTATTCACATTTAGATATAATTATTATTTCATACTGGGCACTTACATCACAATCAAACACTAGCATTGATAGTACAATCTAGATTTGATGGTAGTGTTTGTGACCAGAGAAGTGTAATTTTTAGAATCTAAAGATTGATCTAAAATATTAATCCTATATATTTTACACATTTTTACAATCAATATATATTTACACATAGTAAACTAAGTACCATTATTTATTATTTATTTCAATAGTTGTACTATACTATTTTTAACAGTCTCAATTGTATAAATTCAAAATATTATTTAAGTTTTATAATAATTAGCCTGTTATAGATTAGTTTATCACATTTGTGCTTGAACTATTTCTATATTCTTAACCCTATCAACACATTTTAAATCTAGGATTAAACATTTGGTGAATCTAACCTCTGTGTCTTTTTATGCAAATCCTAGTATGATCTAGGGTTTCTTGATTTACTATTTTTTTAAATCTCTGATTTCAGATTTCTAAATCTTTAAAATTTAAAAATAAAAATTATTTTCCTAAAATCATGTTTAATATGGATTAAATGGAACCTTTTCCTCCTTCTAACCCTATGAAGGGTGATAACTACCATCCCTCTAATTAGGTCCATGATATCATGACTTTAAGGGGTAAGGTGGCTCATTTTATGGTTTCTAATGAAGGGAATCAATATGTCCTTCCTCAAACCCCTCTACATCCCACATCCCCTCTAGATGCTATGTGTATATGCATATTTAATTTGAAGCACCTAATTTTTGTGCTTGTGAATCCCTAAAATATCAAATCACCACTATGACTAGTTTAATAAAAGAGTTACAAAATCAAATTAAATACATTCAAAATCAAAAATATGCTAGTGTTAATCATGTGTTTCCATCTTCATTTAGCAATGTTATACCTAACAAGGTTTCACATCCAAATGAAAATCTACAAAAAAATAAATCTAAAATAAGTGATTAAAATATTGTATAAAAGGATAATAAGATTCTAAGTTAAATCCTAATATAAATGATTTGAAACAAATTGATTCATCTACCTCCTCTACATCTTGTAAGGAGATATAAACACTGTTGTGCATCTCATAGAATAAATGGGCATCATACATATTATCTTTTGCCTTAAATAATATAATACAAAATATAAATGATAGTGGTGATCATATCATTGATACATCAATCAAACAACCCACTCACATTATGAGTGCCTCTCCTAAAGCACAAGTGTCAAAACAAAAAATATGGGTACCAAAGGATAATTCAAAATAAAAATTATTACAAGTAAAAAAATTAGAGAAAGAACAAAATTTGTAAAATAAAAATCTAGATAAGTAAACAAGCATTATAGAAAGATAAATTCTAACTAAATAATGTTCAAATCAAGACATGCCTACAAAATCAAATGATACAAATATGGTTTCTAAAGACCCAAACATGATGTTTATTTTGTGCTTTAGGGAACAAAAAGTCAAGGCACAAATTACATGTTTCCTAGTGTTCAAATAAAGATGCATGAGTCTTATCTAGTCCATAATGAGATGAAACTTTTTTATGATTATGAACATACTCAATAAACACAAACTTTCAATAAGGAAACTCTAATCTATGGTGAAATGGGTTTTGCATACGTAGGTGCTCAAAATGATATATCACATGTTCAAGAAGAATCTAAGAAGTTGAATCTCTGCTATAATAATTATTACATTGATTATTATGATCCTAATAACATATAAGATTGGTATTATCCTAAAGATATTGATTATGCAACATATTCATATGACACGTATGATACATGGCCTACATAGAGGCATCCCCTTGATTATTTCCTTGGCCTATAGTAGCACTTTTATATTGTCGCATAGATTTTTTTTTATTATTATAAATATTCTAGAAATATAAAATAATCAAATATTAAAGAAAATACAAAAACACTCAAATAATTCAAAAATACAAAAATATTCAACATCCTAGATTTTATTAACTCCTTGGCATCTATGTTGTTTTTTTATTTTATTAGATATAATATCATTTCATTTTGATATACATATATATTTCATACATCTTTAAGTGTGATACATGCACTCCTAGACACATGATCTATACATTTCTAGATGTTGGACATTTCTTCTACTCGTGTCATATAGTACATTATTGGCATATACTTATTTGGTCATAATTGATACATGTCACATATCATTTATGATAATTTCTACATTATCATGTTTGAGATTATATGCTAATGCTTACAAATGTCTATATCCATGCTCATATATTTTCACACTGTACTTGATATGGTATACTACATAATGTTTTTTGATAGCACATATAGGCAAGGACTAGTATAATATGCTTATGTTGGTTGCTTATGCTTTATCTATTTGTCACTTTTTTGAGTGTATTACTTTGATTTTTATTATCTTAATTGTGGAACATTTGAATATGTTCCTTGTTTATTGGCCCATGTGTTGTTATACTTTTTTTTTTACATTTGAATATTTAATTCCATGTTGATTAGACATTTAAATATGGCATCCCTTTTTATTTGTGAAATTTGAACATGCCCCTTATATGAGGACTCATTAGACCATTCCTTTGCATTATATTTAATGTTCTTGTGTGTGTGTTTGATGGTTTGTTGAGATTGTATTATTACTATCTAGACATTCCCATGATCTATATCATGTATCTTCATGACTTGATGTGATCACATATTGTGAGTCTAATTGACATATCTACTTAGACATTTTATCCCTACATATAATAAATGATTCATACACATATTATACATATACCTTATCATTTTGATGTAAGGTACATTCCAGATTCTATTTCCCTCACCTCAAAAATGGGGATCCATATCAATGGGGGCATGTAATAGAAGCATAACATCCACATTTTCACATTTTCCATATTTAAGTCAGGGCATGTTATAAATACATGACCTCTACACTTTCACAAACTCCAGTTCAGTTCCATGATTTAGATATATACTTGGGTCAGAATCCTTTATATTTCACTTACATAGATTTGAAATAGATTTTTTAGATTTATGATACATATAATCTAGCTTAGATGTATTAGAGGTGAATATACCATTATATTTAATTAAAAATTGTAAAGCTTACCAATTATATTACTCATCGAGATGTACCGATTACACTAAGATGTATTTTTATCAAGATTTTTCTATTGTAATAGTTGGTTCATTTTATAGGTTGAAGTAATTAAATAATTAAACCTCACTATATATATATATATATATATATATATATATATATATATATATATATATATATATATATATATACATATATATATATATATACATATATATATATATATATATACATATATATATATATATATATATATATGTTGGAGTGATTAAATCATCCAATCTCACTATATTTATAGGATGAGTTGATTAAATCACTTGCCCTCACTAGATTATATATATTCACACTTGAGTTTTGCAATTGAGATATAATGATCTTAATGGTCATGTCACAACTCATCCTTTTCACTAGATTGGGTGAATAATAACTTATAATATCCCTCTTCATCTCTTTAAGGATTATATTTTAACATTTTCTAGCTTTGATGATTCATAAGGAAGCATCTTTCCCACATCAAAGCATCAAGAGGAAACATGGTTGCATTGACACACAAGTGCACTTCTTCATTGTTCCCTTTCTTTTCAAGTATTTCAATTATTTAAAATTTCAGATTATATAAATTTATTTATGTTATAACATGCTCTTGGTTATAGGTCATACACCAACAAAGCACTTAAAGTGGGCTCAAGCAATGGAAAGGTGTGTTATACACACCCATGTACACATTTATTTATTTTAACCTCTTTAGGCATTACTATATTAAATGGGGGAATGTAGATAATAAATATCAATATTCATAACATATTAGTCATGTACATTTGGCAAATATCAATCAGGGTTCTAACCTTTAGTTTTACACCTCCCTATTATTGAAAGGCTCACATTATCCATCTCATTTTGCCTAAATGTTTATCTCTTAATTTGATCCATATCATTATGATGACCCAGGTATCTTATACTACACAAGAATATTAAAGCCTAATAAACACCTTTCACTGTCAGTTTTAGATCCATACATATTTTATAAGCCTCTTGACACTATTGACCACATAGGGACACTACCACTGATGGTAGTATCTAGATCCTTATCTAGTGTCTATTAGACAAAATTCATCCAAATTGTAAATGATTTAAAACCCATGAATCAACCTATTTATCTTATTGAACCCTACCATGAGATATTTCCAAAATGTGTGATATACAGATAATTCTAAACCTTTTCATTCATATCTATCAAATACCAAGTGAACACCTACTAAATCTAAATAAATCAACTACATAAGCACTATGTTCTACCATATTCATACCTATTATCATATCAAGCATATGATCACTCATATTACATGTCTAAAGAATTCAAAGAATAACCCATGAGTAATATTTTTCAAATTAAAAAGTAGATTGCTGCATGAACCTTCATATAATATATTTCATTTTTTTTCACATACTTTCCCACACATAGGGAAGAACTAATTTTTTTTGAGGCCTACCTTGAGGTATTGGATATGTATGCATAAGTAATTGATAGAGGGGTCTTTGGGGAAAATTGACACCATGTACAACCACTAACCCATTTTTCAACAAACTCATTCCAAGGGTGAAGAAAGGTGAAGAGGACTGGCTTTATCAATAATCAAAGAGTGTTAGTTTGTATCTTATAAAGGAATACACCAAAAAAAATATGATAGAAAACTTAGAACAAAAAAGTTGGTCACATCTAGATCCATTCATTATTCTGTATTGGACACCTATGTCATAGTCAAACACTAGTGTTGATAATAGTGTCTACATCCATAAAAGTGTAATTCCTAGAATCTGACAAATGATCTAGAATATTTATCCTACATATTTTACACATGTTTGTAATCCATATTTTCCTATGCATAGTAAACTAAATAAATACCATTGTTTCTTATTTATTATAATATATTTTAATAGTTGTACTTTACTATTTTTTACAATCTCTTTGTACAAATTCAAAATATTATTTATCTAAGTTTTCTATTAATTGACATGATATAGATTAGTTTATCACCCTTGTGATTAAACTCTTTATATATTCATAACCATGTCCACCCCTTTTTAATCTAGGGTTAAAAAGTTAATTCCTTCACCATGATCTCCCAAAATCTTTGAAAACAATACCTAGAAATCTATTTAAACCCGATGCTTTGTTTGGTTCCATTAGATGCAAAATAGCCTTAACCTCCTAAATTACAATTCAATCATTCATTTTTATTTATAGTGTCACAATTACAATTCAATTGAGTCACACTCACTATTAATTATATTTACATTGACATTAAAATTATAATTATATAATTATAAATATGATAATTATAATTATATAATAAGATAAAAATATTTTATAATTAATAATATTAAATAATTTTAACTAACTAAAAACTATTAGTTTTTAATTTAATTTTGTAAATTAAATTCATAATAAAAGTCAACATAGTTTCAGACTTAAATTCATACATATCATGTCAAACTTAATGTCACCTTTAAGTTGTACCTAGTGTTTTACTTAAAATCAAATATCTAGATGAATTTAAGGTCACCTTAAAGATGGACATAGAATCACATTTAAATGTGTAATTAGTTTCAAACTTAAAGTCCTTTTAAATTCAAATATGTCAACCCAATTTGGCCCTTGAGCTATCTTTTATGAGGGACTCCTTGTGTTATGGTTATATTAATA
This sequence comes from Torreya grandis, assembly GCA_037957365.1. Classification (NCBI taxonomy): domain Eukaryota; kingdom Viridiplantae; phylum Streptophyta; class Pinopsida; order Cupressales; family Taxaceae; genus Torreya; species Torreya grandis. Next base: position 3,526,046 of record JARHVA010001320.1, read on the forward strand.
ATGCACAGCTTGATTGTGTTGGTGTGATTCTAGAGATAAATCAACAAGAATAATACACGTGTAATAGGAAAAATGTTAAAAATAATTTACATAATAATATAATGTAAAAATAACTATATTATTATAATTATTGTGTAAAATCTCACCTAAAAGGTGAACCTAGCTTCAACCGAGTGTTACCACCTCCATGGGGACTCCACTCACTAACCCTTCTAATAGTCTTTCTAGGATAAACTTCACACTCACACAACCTAATAACTTCATTCACACTCTAAGTTTATGACTCATGATTTTCCTTCTTGTTGTCTTCCATCTTATTTTTTCCTTTTGTGTGCCTTCCTTTATGTCTCTCTATGTGTATGGAGGAGGAGTTTATGCATCCTTTTATAAAATATTAAGGCCTTCCACCTCATCCCAAGATAAGAAAAGAATCCTTTATCTTTAAACCATCTTAGGTAGGATTAGTTTTGACATGGCACAACCTACCAAATATAATCCCCACATAATCACCTAATAATATAGACTTTACCTAATATTTCTTAGAATTTTCCTAATAGTAAACAAAATAGTTCCTAGATTTTACCTAATATTTCCTAGACTTCTCATAATAGTTGGTCATATATTCTAAAATATTTATGAAATCACTCTTTTAGAATTATTAAAAATAAAATACTATTTACCATGACATTGATATTTTGACATAACCATGACCATTTACAATAAACATTTATTTTTTACCATGGACTATCATTTTTACAATATTCCCTAGTCTACTTTGACCATTACCATGGAATATTTACTTTTAATTTATGATATTCCATGGTGTGTGTATTTATTCCTTGGCAGTGATGATAAATTATAGTAAACACTATCACTAATTACACTTTACATCAAATTATTTAAACTAATGAGAATTAAATTTTGGAGGGTTTGGTGTTAACATCTTCACCCTCAGATTCTACTCCATCTTTGATGTATAATGGCATTATTAATTTGAAGTTTTAGGAAAAATTAGACACATAATATATATTCCTCAATTTTTCAATGGACTAAGTGTAAGAATAGGACACATTGGTGTTGAATAATTATATGATTCCCATGTTATTGACATATATCACATGTATTACAATAATTTAAACAATATTTGAAAAGTATTGACTAGTGATAACATACATCAAATATTCTCCATGTTGTTAGATGCTATGAAAAGTGACCTCTACATGTAGCATCATGAAATTCTTTAATCCGCTCATATATAATTTAAGATTCCATGTGAAATGGAATATAGGAAACTTGCTTGGATGATATTCATTTTAATCCTTTCAATAACACCATCAGATAAATTGAAATCATTCTAATAATTTCATATATATAAATATTCACTTGGAACTACATTGTATACAACTATAACATGTACCTCTTCTAATTCAAACTTAACATCATTGGACCCATCTAATGTGCTAACATGTTTTATGTCACCTTTGCTAAAATTTGTAACATTAAAATCAATACTTGAATCACTGTCTAAAGATTATATATGTCATTGTTAATCTTTGATCTCTTTTTTAGTAAAATATTTGGGTGTAACAATAGGTGAGGTTGGAAGTGTGCCCATGACTGACTCATCCTAATTACCCTCTTCATCTTTAGTGCCCACATCAATAGTGCTAGAATATTCTTATGATGATGACTCTTTACTACTATCATCATCAACTCTAAGAGATCCTCATTTCCATTATGAATATTTTTCTTGGTATTTCCTAAAACCCTATTAAATTATTATACCATATTAACTTGTTTTTATAAATGTATTAAACATACATAAACCACAGACACATCATCTTCACCATCTATTTCCACCACAATTTTCTTTATAATTTTCAACAATCAAATCTATTAGATTTATTTCTACCTATATTCCTTTATCTTTGGATCTTCTATAAGTTTATTTATTTGGATAATTAGACTTATAATGTCATTTTTCTATATAATCATAGTATACAATTTAAGATAAATTTATTGTTGAACCCCCATCTCCTCCTTGGGAGTATTGGGAACCCAAATCCTTCCCTTAAAGTAGGCTTATAACCAACTAACCCATTTTATTAAATAAATAAACATACTTACTTGATGTAATAGGAGAGGAAGAATTAATCTCTATTAATGGTTATTATTCTTAGGCCAAAGGTATTTATGTAGCCTTAACCCCGATAACAACTTATTTTGGGTCCTCCGGCATGTTTTATTCTTGTCTTCTAGTAATGTCTTTTGGTTTCTCAAGGTTTTTTGGATAATCATATTTCACTCATTGCCTAATTTTTGGATTCATCCCTTACATTAAGGTCTTGCACAACAAATTATCCACACATGTCATTAAACCTTATACCAAACCTTATTTTTGTATTTGAGTGTCCATCTTTCATCTTAGTTCTAAAACACATGCATGGTAATAACATATCTTCTCTTTTTCTCCTTGGGCCAACTTTATGATGTTTGTCATGAGATATGAATATTTATGTTGTACACCAAATTCTTGAAAAAAACTATCATGAGGCAAATCCCATGAATTTTCAACATTATCATTTAATGTCTCAAACCATCTAAAAATGTGGGAAAATTTTATGCCTATTTTTATTTTCTTATAAGCTCATTTGAAATACAAGATCTCTTGAATTCTTGAATGCAGGAAAGAGATTTTTCATTCAATTGGGGTGAAAAACATGAATCTTACCCATCCTCCTTTATTAAATATAGCTATGCCTTTCTAAAAAAATGTCACCCAAGTTCTTAACACCATAATTTTTTGGTAAAATATCCACAACAATTTACTAAACTGATAATACAAGAGGATATAACTTTATTTTTTTCTTTTTTATTCTTTTTCTTTTTTTTACAACAATGGTGAATACTAGAATGGCCATAGTAAAAAAATAAAATGACTATGGTAAAAATTGATTTTACCATGCTAAACATTATTCATAATAAATACTAAAATGACTATGGTAAAAACTGAAATTATAGTGGTAAACACTATTCATAGTAAAAAATGAAATGACTATGATAAAAACTAAATTTATAATGAAAAAACTTTTCACAACATAAATTAAAATGACAACAATGAAAACTAAAATTACTATGGTGAACACCATGAATGGTTAAAATGAAACTACCATAGCAATATTATACTAACTATAGGAAATTGATGTTCATGGTAAGAACAAGGTTACCATAATAATAACTGTATATTGACCCTAAAAATAATTTGAATGCTCCTACCACCAAAGAATGGTCCTAGAAATTAAACCAAAAATTTCAACCCAATTCAACACTTGAGTAATCTTTCACTAGGAATTACTTGTGATATGATTGTATTAAAAACATACAACTTGTTTGTAGTGGTTTGATTTTTGAGACAACTCAACAAACATAATACATAGGTAATATGAAAAATGGTATAAATAATTTACACAATAATAAAATGTAAAAAATAACTATATTTTTAGAATTATGAGTGTGCAATATCATCCAAAAGGTGAACATGGATTTCAATTATTGTTACCACCTCCACATGGACTCCACACACTATCTTAGTCTTTATAGTAAAAATTTCACATTCACACAACTTAATAGCTTCCTTCACACTCCAACTCTAATACTCTAGGATTTGTCTTTTTGTTTCTTCCCTCTTATTGGTTTTATGTTTGTGCCTTATTCTATGTATCCCTATGTGTATGTGAGGGAGAGGGTATGTATCCTTTTATAAAATCTCAAGGCCTTCCACCTTAAACCAAGATAAGACAAGAATCATTTCTATCCAATCTTAGGTAGGATTAATTTTGACATGGCACAACCTAGAAAATTGAATCCCCACCTAATCACCTAATAATAATCTTTACCTAATATTTCCTAGACTTTCTTAATAATAGACAAAATATTTCTTAGAGTTTATCTAATATTTACTATAATTTGATGAAAGAGCATCCTAGGAGAATTGGAAAGATTACATCACCCAAAATTAGAGTCAATCAGTCAAAGCAATAAAAATTAGGGGTGCATATTTGTGCAACACAATATTTTTAGAGACTATTATATACAATTATAGAGTTCATTTTCATCTAAGAAATATAGTCGAGTTATGTAGGGAGTTGTTGAATAAAATAAAAATTACAAGTTTTGGGCCTTGATAAAGGTAAATGAAACACGTAAATAAATTTTAGATCACATAAGAGAATTATGGATCATAATCAATGCACAAAAGTAAGGTCTCACATGGTGGCACTTAAAAATATAAAATCTTTCAAGGCTTGAGGAAAAGATTCGAGGGAAGTTCAATGCATATGCATTACACAAAGCAAGTAAAAAATTTCATACTTGTGCAATTATAATGAAAAGGGTAGAGCTATGAAGTGCACAAAGGGTGTAAAGAGAAAGATAAGTTATGGGTGGTAGTAGATTCATGGTCAAATATACTTCTCTTGATTCAAATGAACAAGGAGAGTTACCATAGACCTGTATCTTCTACTTTTATTTAACTATCAACTCGAGGATGTAAACTTAATAGGATGATGTCACTATATGTGCACACTTAATCCATCTAATTTGAAATTCTACTAATTGTAGTCTAAGATGTTGGAAATTATGAAATAAATGAAATTTTGAATTAAACACTCATACAAAATCATGAATCAAATAATTACATTACTTTATATTTAGAAGCTTCCTTAAAAAAATCACATACAAAGCTAAAAATGACACAATTGGAAATCAAACACTCAACACATAAATGAAATAAGTAACATGCTTAGCTAATTGATGGGTCAGATTGTTGCTACAAGACTTCAAAAGGGGGCCCTTCCTCCTTTCAAATTGAGCTTCAATCCTTCCTATTAAAACAATAAAATTGACTCAAAAGTAGTTACCCATATTAATCAAATATATCAAATAAATTTATACAACAAAATTTTAATAGATATCTTACAAAATATGCTTTTGCTTTCCTTCTCTCTTAAGCTTCTCTATTTTTATAGGAGAGATAGGTGCCTTATTTGGAGGATAACAAATCTAGGAGGTTGAAACCAAATAACAAAATGTAATAATTTTTAAATATATCATTACAAAAAATATGAATAAAACAAAATAATTCATATGAATAATCTTTGAAAAGGATTTGGTTTGAGATAATCACTCCTTCCTATTTTCATGGCACTATTCTTGCTCTTAAAATCATGGAAGAGATTATTTCTCCTAGAATCATGAAGAAACTTTTTCTCCAAGTCACCAACTTGTTTATAATCTTTAAAACTATTTTATACATCCAACTAAGTCAATTGGAAGTGGTTATATGATGACAGTTGGATGTTACCTCAAATTGTCACTTATAGCATGGTTGTAAGATGCATACAACTAGTTGCTATAGGATACTTTCGAGAGCCATAACTTTTACATATGGAATCAAAATGATATGAAATATTTTTTGAAAGTGTATAATATTTCAAGGGGAGTATAAATATGAAATAATATTCAATATTATAAAAGTATTTGATATCATTTTTACTGATATTTGCAAACCAGTTTGCTCTAATAAATCTAGGTAGTTGTTGCAGGATGTCCAAACATGATGACTATTGAATAACCTAAATTCTTCCATCACCATTACTAAAACCAAATATAAATAACAATAAATCATAATATTTCATCTATAAATAATAATTTCTTAAGCCATAATAATTAATATATGCATTATAAACATATATTGTGTTAATATGAATAATTATGGATGGAATGGTATTATGGGTATATGAAATGGTGGATTATATAATGGGTAAAGGATAAATATATAGTAATATGAGTACCATTTCTTGTAATCATCCAAGTTAGTAAAGGATATATAAGGAACCTAGTCAAAAATGATGATAGCATGTGAAAAGGATATTTGAGGCAAGGGATTGTATAAATTCAAGTGCAGGATATCTAGCATTGGACATAAGGAAGTGAAAGATAACTGGATGAACAAAAAACTACAAGGACTGACACTTAGCCTTTTCTTAGGATAGGTAGGTGTTATATATGACATTATATAAATGAAGGATGGTTAGAAATATCTAATAATATGGATATGATTTGGAATCTATTAGACATGTAAGGTTTGAGGTATACAAAAGGGTAAACTACTTCTAAGGTATGTTTGTAGAATTATGTAGAGCCTACATATTTGCTTAAGAGTCCATTAATTATATATTTCAATTAATTAGGTGAAATATCAACTAATTAATTGTTATCACTCAATATTTCACCCTAGAAAGGTTGTTCAATCCTTTTCTAGACTGACTGAAACACTAGATTACCTCCAGTCCTGTGGGTTACCTAGAATAGAGTTAAACCTCTAGGTAAAAGGGCTAGCTGTCTTGATTTATCTTATAGTATCACACTACAATATGATAATCAATATTGAGGGTGAAAGTTAAGGATAAAATATAATTTAACCTATCCTAATGGATGTGATACACCAAATATTAGTCCACAAACACACTTGCATATGTACTAAGAGAGAAGACTACCAAAATTGACCTTAATTCTTTGTCCTTCTAGCATAAGTATTTATCATAGAGGCTTATTGATATGAACATCTAGAGGTGGGTGAAAATAATGTCTGATACTAGATGTTACTAGTCCCTCTCACACATCAAGATACACTTAACAAACAAATACATTTTATGATACTTGTTAGAAGAGATATCACTCCCACAAAAATTCAAGAGTAAAATGGAAGCAAGGAGAATAAATTTATCACTTTTCAACCACATAAACCAATTAAAACACTTAGGAAAGATATTTTAGGGATCAAATCAACTTTATAATCTTATTCAAAGGCAAAACAAGTTTCCAAACCAACATGGCTTCACCATACTAGGTGTGCACTAGATACAAATGCCAAAATGGATTGCATATATAAAACATATGAGAAAAGAGAAGAAGAGCAGATTAAGGGTCATAATACCAAGTATAAAACTTTATAAACTAGTTAAAATGACATATAATGAAGTGGAAAACAAGCTATGAAGGTTTTTTTGGGACAAGATTCCATCTGAATCATGACATATTTCTCAAATTGGCATAAAGACTCTTCATGTTCTTGCATTGAAACTACCTTGATGATGAGTCATCCACTTAAATATATAAAAATTACATAGGGTTATTTGAAACCTTTGAAATATATTAAGAATGTGGAAATAAGATTTTAATATCCCCCATATGCCCCTCAACTTACATCCTCCCTTGTACAACTTTGTCATTCATTGTCTAATAGCCACTCACTAACCCTCTAGGTCTATATTCACACTTGTCACCTAAGTGACTTGAAGTTACTCATGGAAATGTGTTTAATAGGTGTTAGGATTTCTTTTTAAATAATCTTTGTCCTCTGGTATATCATAGACCTTAATAGAAACCCCAAACCATACTTCTCATATCACACTTAGGCAGTCACTTCATTTTCTCATTGTCTAGTTCAAGACTGCCTGTAATGAATGATGTAGAAGAGAGATTTTAATGCATAAATAATATGATAAATGAATATAAATAGTAAGGAAAAGTACCTATAGGCCTCCCACAATGTCTCTTATTCATCAATCCCATTTTTCACCTATGAAACACATAAAATCTTGTAAGAAACATAGTATTTGGTATGTCCATATAAGTGAAAATACAAAAAATATAGATGTCAATAAGCCTAGGAAAGCTATATAGAGGTCCAAGATACTTTCAAGGCCATTTAACTCCTTATAGATGCATAATATTTCATGTTCTCTCCATTGGGTCTAAACAAGGGTTTCAGGATGGTTTTGGTGGTCTAACTTGTTAACAATGATTCATACAGGTTAGAGGTTGAAACTCCAAAAAAATTCCATTTAGGAAAATTTAAGGAACACTTTTAAATATTTACAAATCCTTGGATCACCATGCATAGTGTCCGTATAGATGTAAGCAAAAGAAAGTGGTCTTTGAGCTCTCTTCTACATTCTAGATAGGTTCGAGATAATTTTGGACAACTTAATCTATTATTATGAAAAATAATGGGTCTAACCTATCTTAAATTCCCTGATAAATTATCTCATTTATATTAGAAAGTTAATTTAGTCATCTAGATCAAGCTAGAGGTCATGATGGTTTAGGCCTAGTTCTAGGCCTAATAAGCTTGTATTATATATTTATGTGTATAACCAACTATGAGTTCTTTCCATGACTGTAATTTAACTTCAAAGCTTATTCACATTAAAAACAACCTCAATAATCATTATAAAATGCTCCAATACTCTCTTATTTATTCATTCAACATTCATGTGCCATACATGTAATTTTATTGCTCATGGAGTGCCCTCTATCTAAGATAGAACAAAGAGTATCTCCCTTATTGGTGTGACTAAACTAAAATCATTGAGGGATTTTTTGGATCATGTTAATTATTTTTACAAATTTTAAAACCTTAATTATTCCCATATATATCTCAACATCACATATCCTCAAAATTGGTCTTTAGGATTGCAGAGTACATGCAAAATTTAGTTTGACTGGGCATGGAGTTAGAAACTTAGTTTAGATCAAACTATGATTTATTTCCTATCTATAAGGGTATTATAAAAATGTGTTAGATAAGTGTGAGGATGCATTAAATATTTTTTTCACCTTATCCCTCTGCCAACCTTCCAAACTAGCTTCTCTTATGGGTTTAGGCTAGTCTATGTATGAATCAAACTATGGGTGTTATCAAGAAGCTCTTGTAGGTGACTATTCAGGTCTGATCATTGTGTTCCACACATTTAGTTCCTCTTAAGAAATTAGAGATATATAAAAATTAAGTGAACTCATATTATGCCTTGAAATCATGCATCATTCTTTATATTATCAATGCACTAGTTATTTTCAAGTTTTAGTTTCATTTGGATTCAAAGAACTATATCTTTCACTGAATATTTTTAGTGGAAAATTGACTAAGGGACACTCCACTTTAGAACCATTCCCCTTAACCAAATAACCTTCTACATGTGTTCAAGTGCTAATAATAGGCCTAGACTACAATAATTAAGACATTAGGCTTATCAAGACTTCAATATCACTTACCAATAGATGGCATTGTATTAGGCAAAGGCCTATTTTAGAGAAACTAAGGTAACATATCCCTCTTGTAACTTTTCAACTTTAACTGAATGTAGGTTGAAGTTGATAGTTTTTTTGGCTATGTTAGTGAACCCTAAGTGATTTTAGAGGTCCATTCAAGCCTTTAAATTTATCACACCATATTTCTTGGGTTTTAGATAGCTTTACAACTCTCTGTACAAACCTATAGGTGGTTGTAGGTGATTGTGTATATCAGGGCTCTGATCGATCTTTATTCATGGTATTAGAAACTCATCTCCATAAACCTTAAAGTAATACTATACAAACCTTTCATATAAAAAATATATATTTTGTTTTAAAGGAGAGACATAGGTGCATTATCATTGAGTTGAAGCTACTGATAAACAATAGAATATTATAACTATTTAAATAATGCCCTATAGACCAACAATACTCACTTTAAGAATAATGGGGGTGATCCTACCTATCAAATCATGTTTCACACATTCAAAATATATTGAAACCAACATGAAAAATATATAAATATTCTAAAACAACACATGCACCACTTGGAAGCATCATATCAATCCAAACAAATGAGAAAACTGAAGGTGTTGGGAATGTCCAATTAATTTAGAGGTGCTAACAATATTAGTGATTGTTCATGAAGCATAGTCCAACAATTTAAAAACCATGACCATGGAATGATATCTCACATATATTAATTTCATCCCCCAAGTGCATTCTCTTTTACTTTACCCCTTTTATCTGTACCATCTACAAACTAGTTGACCATGTTGATCAGCCAAAGGGAGTGAAGAGAGAGATAGAATGTTTTTCATCAATTTTGGGACTGTCCAATAAATATAAACATTGAAATGTATTTTGGGGATCAAAAGGGACACTAATGAATCTTCCTTATGCTATGACTGCTATGAATTTGTACAACTAACTAAAAATGGCATGTTTTGCAGTTAAACTCCTTTGTATATTGAACCTACAAGATTTTTAGTTAAAAAACCATTCCCTAACATTCCTTGACATCAAATGTGTTCTCTTACACTTTGACACACTTTTATTAAGTGGAAAACTATACATTTTAATTAAGATGACCCAAAATGACATAAGATGAACTTAGGCAAATGTGACCAAGATAAAACATAGTATGAGACCTCATTTATGATCATATTGAACATTTTAGGACCTAAAAAAACTTATAAAAGTTTTAAATTACATAGGGGTTGATTTATTTGACTAGGGGGTAAAATTAGTCAACATTTTAGTGATTTCCTAGGGGTAGCATGTTTGTTATGCTAAGGACCAGTTGCCTTATCCTATTGTTGGGCGTTGGAGTCATATATACACTATACTTGACATTGAATTGCCTTTGAAAGGACACTAAAACACACCAAACACAATAAAAAAACATGAATCAAGATACAAAACACACTTATGTTCTCAAGAACACTTAAGGAAAACACACACAACTAAAATAATTTAACTTATGCATAAACTAACTTGAATAAAAATCTTCCTCCTAGATCAAAAGGGAAGCTTGTACCATATTTCACTTCATGATATGGAGTGAATTAGACATATTTCATTTTGAGCTTTGGCCTTGATATGTTCAATTTCTTCATGTTTTCCAATATTTTTGGCATGAATTCAAATGTAATGTTAGCATATGTAAACACATCACCTATTGAAGTTAATTACTCTTGTGACTCAAACATCTCCTCATGATACTCTTCAACTATAAATTGATCAAGTTTTGCAAGGAAATTTTCATCATTGTCTTCCAAGAACATACCTTGTTTAAACTACTTGTATGTTGGCATATCTAATGGCATGAATTGAGATGAATCTTGTGATTAATTTATAGGAATGGATCTAATAGTAATAACCTCTTACTTCTTATGAAATTAAGGCCAATATAGCTTTGCTTTATCCTTTAAGAGTGAGAAATAATATTCCAATTTATTGAAGAGATGATAACCCATTTTGATGATCTCAAACATATCATCATGAAGTGTATATACTTCTTAGATTACCATTATTAAGGGTTTGTTTTTCCTTGGAAGTTCACTTACTTTAAAAATCTACCTTCTTCACTCTTTAGTAGATTATAGCTTCCTTGAAGAGGAGTGAAACCTATTCTTAGAATTGAAAATAATTATTCATCATCTTCTATGTCTTGATCAAGCTCTTTGTGAACATGACCTTCAACTTTATAAAGAACTTTAAGATCTTGGAGAAGCTCAACATGTTATTTTTAATCATCCTTTCCTTATTTCTATTTAAAAACCACAACCTCTTTAAAATCATCCTCTTGGTATTTTAGGACTTGATCAACTTCTAAGTTGGCTATAAATTCAATAAGTTTTGATGGCATAAGATCTTTTGGGATCACACCATCAAGAGGCAAGGTAGCTTCAAGAGTGTCTTCTAACTAACTAGCAAGAGGTATAGGCCTTTGAAGGGCCTCAAATTTACTACATACCTCATAGAACCTTTGCCATAAGTCATCTTATTCTATATCAATATCAACAACTTATTCTTATTTTGTATTTTTAGGTTCAATCTCTTTCTCATACACATAAACACCAACTAACTTAAAAAATGTGGGGTCCTTCTCAATCACCTCTTCATTCATGTCTTGACTAAACTCTTTGTGGATAGCTATGACATGGCCTTCAACATATTTTTCTTCACTCAAGAAGATTGAATTTCACTTATATTCACCAAGGGGAGTCCCTATGGTGATATCTTCATCATAGGTGCTCATGTCATCTTCTTAATCAATTAAAACTTGACTTTTCTCTTCTTTATTAATCTCCCATAGGATAGGTTCTCATTCAATAAGGGATGAGGTGGGAGAGTGATGGGTAGGCTCATGGGTTATAGAGGGATCATGAGGAGTGATGGAGGGATCATGAATGGGATTAGGAATGGAGGTTTATTGAATGATCCCATGTGGAGATGACAAGTTGGATTGAGAAATGGGAGAGACACCTTATTCAATAAGAGTTTCACTTTTCTCATAGCCTTCTTGAGGCTCTTCAATAGATACAAGATTGTCTTTAAGCTTTGGGTTTTCTCACCTTTCTAGTCTATTTACCTACCATTGGATATAAAATCTCATTTCATGAAAATAATCATTGATGATATAGTGGGATTCCTCTTCAAATGACCTCCACTCATTCATTAGGAATTGAACCAACTTACTCAACTTCTTTATTCTAATTCCAATCAATGGAATCATCTAATTCCTCATGACAAAGATGATAGGAATTAGGTCGAGATGGACATGGAGAAACTTCTTAGTACTCTTATTGACAATATTATTCATGTACTTCTTCATAGGGTTGTTCAATAATGTCATGTTGATATGGAGAAGGAATAGGATGATCATAGGGATTCCATGGATAATAGGACTGATAAAAACCTTGATAGGGTTGTTGAGGGGTATAACATGGTTCATAAAAAGGTTGATAGAGAGGTGCAAAGTATGGATTATGAACACAACCAACCATATCAATTTTACTAGTCACATGAAACACAAGAATTGATCAAAATATTTTACAAGTACATGGGCTACTTAAAACCATATGATTGCATTTGGAGTTTTTATTGATGTTTACTTAGATGCTTCCAACAGATGATAAGAGGAAGAACACACCAAAAATCCTTCTAGTATTTTTGACCTTGGTCCCATCAGGCATGCCAAAACTATTATCACTCAATATTATACCCTATAAAGGTTGTTCAAGCCTTCTCTATATTGAGTGGAACATTGTATTACCTCTACGCCTATGGGTTGCCTATAATGGAGGTAAACCTCTAGGTTAAAGGGCTAATTCCCTTGATTTATATTCTAGGCTCACACTAAACTAGGATAATCACTATTCGAGGTGAAAAGGGAAGAGGGAAACATAATGTAACCTATACTAATGGAGGTGATACACCAAAAATTAGTCCACAAACACACTTGCATATTCACTAAGAGAGAAGACTACCAAAATTGACCTTAATTAATTATCCTTATATCATTTCTCATAAAGTTAGATTGTTATACACATCTAGAGGTGGGTGAAAATAAGGTCTGATACTAGACACTACTATTCCCTCTCACACTTCAAGACACAGTTAACAAACAAATACACTTTATGAAACTTGTTAGAAGAGATATCACTCACAAAAAACATGTAAGAGCATAATGGAAGTAAGGAGAAGACATTAATCACTTGTTAACCACATAAAACACTTAACACACTTATGCAAGAGATTTTAGAGATAAAATAAACTTCAAAATATTATTCAAAGGAAAAATAAGGTTCTAAACTAACATGGCCTTGCCATACTAGGTGTGTACTAGATACAAATGACAAAATGGCTTGCATATATAGAGCATATGAGAAGAGATAAGAAGAGAAGATGAAGGGTCACAAGACCAAGTGTAAAAATTTATAAACTAGTTAAAATTCCATATAATTAAGTGAAAAATAGGATACGAAGGTAGTCTTGGAGAAATGTTCATTTGAAGCATTACATATTCCTCAAATTAGCATAAAGACTCTTCATGTTGTTGCTTTGAAACTACCTTGATGATGAGTAATCCAATTGATTATATAAAACTACCATATGGTTCTTTGACACATTTTCACTATCTTAATAAGGTGGCAATAATATTTTAATATCCCTCATACACCCCTTAACTAATAGCCTCCCCTGTACCACTTGTCATTCATTGTCTAGCAACCACTCACTAGCCCTCTAGGTTTATTTAGACACTTGTCACCTAAGTGAATTGAATTTCCTCATGAATATGTGTTATATAGGTGTTAGGATATATATTTAAATCATATTTGTCCTAAAATCTATCATATAACTCAATGGAAACCTCAAACCATACTGCTCATATCACACTTAGTCACTTTATTTCCTCATTATTTAGTTCAAGACTACCTAAAATGAATGATGTAGTAAAGGGATTTTCATACACAAATAAGATGTGAAATTAGTATAAGGAGTTATTACAAGTCCCTGTAGACCTCCCATAATGGATCTTATTCATCAATCCCCTTTTGCACCTATAAAACACATCAAATCTTACAAAAACCATAGTATTAGGTATGTCGATACAAGTGATAATACATAAAATATAGATGTAAATAATCTTGGGAGAGTTTTATAGAGGTCCAAAACAATTTTAAGGACATTTTAGTCCTTTTAGATGCATTTTCTTTCATGTTTTCTCCATTGGGTCTAAACAAGGGTTTTAGGAGGGTTTTTGGTAAACTAACTTGTTAACAATGATTCATATAGGTTAGACATTAAAAATACAAAAAAATAAATCGAGTAGGATTTAACTACCCCATTAAACTATTCCCAACTCCTTGAAACACCATGCATAGTGTTCATATAGATATGAGTAAAATAAAGTGGCCTTCGATCTCCTTCCTGCATTCTAGATAGGCCTCAAATAGTTTTAGGACAAAATCATCAAATGGAGATATTATTATAAAAAAAATTGTCTAAAATATCTAAAAATACTCCCTAAATATTCTCACTTGGCTTAGAAAGGTCATGTAGTCATCTAGATCAAGCTAGAGGCCATCAGGGTTTAGGCCTAGTTCTAAGCCTAATAGGCATGTACCATGTATTTGTGTGTATAACCAGCTATTAGTTATTCCTATGAATATAGTTTAACTTAAATGATTATTCACCTTAAAACCAAACTAAATAATCATTATACATTACAAAAATACTCTCCCATTCATTCATTCAACATTCATGTACCATGCCTATAGTTTTGTTTCTCATGGAGTGCCCTCTATCTAAGATAGAACAAAGATTATCTACCCTATTTGTTTGAATAAAATTAAAAAAGATGGATTTTTTTGGTCATTTTAATTATTTTTTCCAGTTTTTAAACCTTTTATATCCCCATATAGATCTCAACATCACATATCCTTAAAACTAGTCTTTAGGATTGTAGACAATATGTAAAATTCAGTTTGACTAGGCATGGAATTAGAAATTTAGTT
The DNA here is from genome assembly GCA_037957365.1 of Torreya grandis. NCBI lineage: Eukaryota > Viridiplantae > Streptophyta > Pinopsida > Cupressales > Taxaceae > Torreya > Torreya grandis. The sequence continues at coordinate 3,541,207 of JARHVA010001320.1, forward strand.
TGAATCAAAATATGATCTATTTACTATATTTTAGGGTATTATGAAAATGTTTTAGACCATTTTTAAGATTAATTAAATATGATTATTCACCTTATACCTCTGTCAACCTTCCAAACTAGATTCTCTTATAGGTTTAGGCTAGTCTATATATGAATCAAACTATAGGGGTTATCAAGAAGCTCTTGTAGGTGAATATTTAGGTATGATAAATTTTTTCCAAAATTTGTTTTCCTCTTAATTCATTAGAGATATATCACAACTGAATTAACTCATCTAATGTCTTGGAATCATGCATCATTCTCTATACTATCAAATCATTAGCTATTTGCAAGTTCTAGTTTCATTTGGCTTCAAGGCACTGTAGCTTTTACTAAATTTTTTTTGTGGAAAAATAACCAAGTGACACTCCACTTTATCATGACTTCCCTTAACCTAGAAACCTTCTCCTTATGAACAAGGAATCTAAGAGGGGATATTAGTATTATGTTAGTCTAAGAAATAAAACTCAAAATAACACACTAAATCCTAACACCTCTAGCCTAGACACTAGGGAGAGCTTAGTAACAAGTTAAAAACATGAAAAAAAAAAAAAAAAAAACATAAAATAAACACTATTTTACCTTCCTTGAAGATTCCAAATGGATTGTTTGTCTTGTGCATCAAGAAGTCTTCTTCAATAGAGCTTTGTTGGCTTCACCTCTCCTTGGCACCTTGGCTTGTGATTACTTGGCTTAAGATTTGGGTATGGTAAAATTAATTTCATGAGGCATATAAATAAAATATTTCTTAATAACTCTAAAATATCAAGGATTAGAAATTAAGATGTATGTCCTTGTATTTATAGCCTTAGGAATTAACTCTCACTGAAGGTGAGTTAGGGTTGAGTTTAGGCTTGGACTGGGTTCAAACTAACTCTAGGTGAGTTAATACTAACTCCAATTAAGTTAGGGTCATGTGCGGAGATATAATTAAAAATGATTATGTCCTCCATTTAATTCATATATAATTGTAAGTTAAATGGTGACTCACAAAATCAATGATGAAAGGCTTGATATTTTGATTTTAAGAATTTCTATTTTTAGATATTCATTAATTTCAAATGGATATTTAAACTAGGATTTTAATTTGGTTTATCTTGTTAATTGATTTAGATTATCCTTTTAACTCTTTATATATTTTATTAAGTGTGCAACTACTATACTTAATAGGTCCATAGGCCAAATTGACTGTTGTGATGCCACAGGGTGATTAGGGATGAATCCATGAGAATTAATTATTACATCTAATAGGATACCCCAATTAGGGATGTCTCAACATGATCATGATCCTTGAAAAATGATTCATAATAAAATTTATTATGTTTAGTGATTCTTAGGCTTATTTTTTAGTGGTTGTTAAGAATCGATTTGAAGTTTGATTGAAGGCCAGTTGTGGCCAGTTTTAGGTGTCTACAGTTTACCCCTATTTGGGAAGGCATTAAAAGGTATAGTCAAATTAACATATTTTAAAATAATGAAAAGGTCATGTATGCCTATGAATTCAATGGCAATGGATGAACTATAGATGTCCCCTTAAGGGAGTGATTGACAAAGGGGTTGATTACCAGTCCCTCAAAAAGAAGAAATGATGGGAATCAAAAGACAAAATGGGTAAAAGATACTGATTTTATCATAGGAAATTATAATTAGTGGCATATGGAGGGGCCCTGGTTGGGCAGACAAAGAGGATGATTTTCCCAAGGTGGTTATAATCATTAACATAGCTAGGTTAAAAGAAGAATGCAATTAACTCATGAGTGAGATTAATCTAAGTAAGATAATGCTTGCATGCATTGATATTAAAAGAGTATTGATTTGCCCAAAATTATTTATAATTGGTAACAAAGGTTGAGACATTAATTTTTCCAAAGGTGGTTATAATCAATGGCATAGGCATATGACCTAGTTAGGGTGGATGATTTAAAATAATGATTTTCCCATAGGTGATTATAATCATTAAGATGACCTAAATTTAAAAAAAACGATATTTTATTGTGCCTCAGTAGGGAATATTAACAAGCATAACTCAAGGATATAAAATGTTGCATAGATTAAAGATGAGCAGGTGCAAATGTAGATGTAAAGGTCTAATGACTGAAGAAGCCACAAATAACTAGGCACATGAGGATGCACAAAGTGATGAAAGAGATGATTAGAAAAATAAAGATTGATCAATGTGAAGTATTTGGTTGTATTTTACAATGCATAAATGCTCATCCTTATTAGCATTGATATAACTAGAATGGTCAAGGGGTTGATATGATCAAATAAGATGGGAGGATTTACCAAGATTACCAAGGAGAAACTTCTATAGCTCCATTGCTTGTAAGATTTTCCAAGCTAATTTTAGTTGTAGCATGTAATATTATGCATCATGATATAAAAAACCATGATGACTTAGCCTAAATGTGCATAAGGACTGACTCTTGATCCAATAAACAATTAAAAATAATGCACCAATGATAAAAACCATGATGGTAATATTGACATATGAATATGGATAGACTCAAGAATAATTCACAAGGAGTCACCCAATGAGTTCATATAGAATAAGTCAAGGAATAAATAGACAAACAAACAAAAACAACTAAGTAATCAAGCACATAGAAATATTGAAAGTAAAAGCAACAAAAATAATCATGTCATCAACCAAGTCAATACCTATACATAAAGGCTCAATGGAATGATAAATGGGTGGTGCCCCCAAGTAAGGATATATGCAAAGGGAAAGGTCAAAACCCCAATGAAAATGGAATGAATTTAAATTAATGATGGATTTTTACCTAATAGAGTAGATCGAGGATAATTGACTAGGTTTAAATAAGACACATGTTTTTGGATTTTAAATTTTTTGAAATATTTTTAGAATTTTGAGGTATCTTAATTCATTTCAAAATTATAAGACACCACTCTCAAAATGGAAATAACATTGGATTAGGTTGGCTAATCTAACCTCAATGTGAATCAAGTATTGTGTACATAGTCCCATTAGGACCTCAAGTCACTATATTTCTACCAACACAAAAGGTGGTGAGAACTGACTAGGTCACAACAAGTTCATGAATCAAGGTAAATGACAAGGTAAATGAGAATAGTAATGGCAAGGTGATGTGGCAATGCATGGTAAAATGTATTGTTTCTAATTTTCCCATAAGTGGTTATAATTAAAAAACAACATAGGTATTTGATACTAATTTTCCCATAGGTAGTTATAATTAGCAACATAATGTGTAATACTAATTTTACCAAAGATGGTTATAAATAGCGGCACCCGTAAAACTTAAATGAAATATATATTTCCAAATCCACTATCACACTAATTTCATAGACTATCATTTAAACAAAAAATTCTAAAACTACTAAAATTGGATTGGAATCCCCTCATGGAAGGTGTAGGAAGAACCAATGGAACCAATATCAAAATAGGATTAGGTAGGGTAGGTCAAAACAAGATTTGGTATAATATAAATATCATGGTGGGATGGCATGGATATGACATGGTTTAGTGATGGTGATGTTATGATAATTAGATATAATGGTAATAGGGTTTCCCCTAAATGATAAGGCACGTTAAATGGTGGGGTGTGAAACAATGACAATAGGAATGGTAAGGTGAAAATCAAATAGTAAAGGTATGGTTTTTGGAAAGGTAAATGTTTTTGGCCAAGTAAAAGTTTTGATATTCTTGTTGATGTGGAGATGCATGTCTTGATCAGTAAATGATACAACTAGAATAGTTAATCATGTAAATTTTTATCCCACACCTCTTCTAAATAGTTGTTCTATCAAGAACCTCCTGTAGATTTGGACTTCAAAAATGTTTTTGTGATCTTTATTGGTCATTGATTTTATTTCCTCAAAATGCCGAGATAAGATATCTTTTTAGCCTCTATAAAGGAAAGTGTGTCCAGGGATTATAAATGTGGATAAATAGTGGATAAAAGGTTTGATTTGGTGATGTAAAGGTGGATGATAATGGAATGTATAATGGTTTAGCAATAAATTAATATTAGGATTTTTATGTACTCATAATGTTGCTAATTTTGGATTTGAATTAATTTTAGTTGTGGTAAAGCCAAAAATTCTACTCTCGATAGGATCACCATATTTTTCTATTGATTGGGCTTGAGAGTAGCTACCATCTAATTATGATATAGATTGGAAGCTATGTTAATGTTATCTTTGATAATGTCTTCATCAAGTAATGAAGAAATATTATGCTCAGCTATTGACACATAAATTGTCTTGATTGTGCCATAGTGCCTCTGAGAAGGTTTCACTAAGTAGCTTTAACTTTTGACTTTGATTGTCTTATAACACTTTAGATAAGGTTTCAATAGAAGATGTTGAGTTTAGACTATGATTTTCCCCTAATTCCTTTGAAAATTTTTCACTAGGAGATTGTTCTTATTCTACATGAATGTGGTCTTGGTCCCCCTAATATTCTACAATTGATATATCACCATGGAAGCAATTCAATAAGGTATGATTATATTGGTCCCAATCGATACTTATGGAATGTGGAATGTCAATATAATGTCTAGGTTGACTAGTTTTAATGGAATGAGAAGAGGCATCAGAATCCTCATAGAAGATACTAAGAGAATTTATTTTGATGCTAAAATAATCATCCTCCAAAACTATAGAAGGATAAAAAATGTATTCAAACTGATTGGTGAGGCATGTGTAACCAATGTTGTAACAACCATGAATGTTTTTTGATTCTAAAGCTAATTTCAACTCAAAGGACTCTAAATCTGATATTGAGAATGACATTGATTCTAATTCTAATGTAAATCTAATGTGGGTTCAAAAATAGAACCTAACTTTTATGTTGATTATTCATCTGGTGTGGATGCTACTATAATGATGTCTTGTTGAATGTTTAGTTTTGGGTAAGTACCATCCTATGATGGCATAATGAGCTCTACAAAGACTGGTTTTTCAAAGTGAGACTCCTCAACAAGGGGAAAAGGTAAAGAGATAATTATATAGAGATTAGTTTGTCAAAGGGAGGCTCTTTAAAAATAGGACAATTGTCAAGATAATGATTTTCCCAAAAGTGATTATAATCATTAAGAAGTGACTCAACAAAGACTAACTTATTAGAGTGAGACTCTTTGACAATAGGGATAGTATAAAAAGGTGATTAATCATATGTTAAATCATCACAAATAGGTGTTTCAATTAAAAACATAATGGATTGTTTGGTTCTCTTTGCCTTGATTTATAATCCATTGTAAAATACTAATTTTGAACATATATTGGTCATCAAATGATTGGCTTAGTTGGAGAGGTACTAATTGGATTAGTTGTGGCTCAATGATTGGCATGGGTTTTCTAAAGTGGGGAAAATTTGGCACTAGATGAAGGATGGTCAGTGGTTTGATAATGATAGGTTTATCTATGGTGGGATTAACAAAGGCTATTTCGTGACCTATGATGGTAGCTTTTCTTTGTCTAGTCATAATTTTTTAACCTTATAGGGATAATGAGAAACCAGATTTGGAAGGGCATGGAATAATAATGTTAGGGAATTATGAAGCTTTTTTTCTTTCAAAATATAAAGGATGGGGTCATATAATGGTAATGGTAGGGCAATGCATAGCTTGGTTGTTATTTCAAGCCAAAGGATGAGGTCCTAAGATGGTAATCCTTGGACACTATAGAACTTGGTTGTTCATACAATCTAAATGAGAGTTAATAGTATAGGTGGGGGATAAAAAACCATGAGAAATGAGAGGGAAAACATGTAAAGTTAATCAGACCAAAGAATGTACAACCAAACATGATTCTTGGATTTGTTCCCCAGATTGAGTATTATAAGCAAGATAAAGATCTGTCACACAAACAACATCATCTCAGTAGGGGCCTTGAAAAAATTCATCATGTGTGACCATATTATCATAACCAAAATTTTACATGGATTCACTATGAGTGCAATGATCCATATCAAAATTAATAGTGAATGTTTCATAAAAAGGCCTAGATTTATACTCTAAAAAATAATGTCCAAATGATTAATGGTCCAAACATATTCTAACTTGATCTAAAAAGTGGAGTTGTATCTCCAAAATGGTCTATGTTAAGACTTGGTATGAAATGGTCTAAATTAATATGTATAACATAAGATGGCTCACACAAAAGGTTAAGCAGATGAATAAGAACCAAAATACCAAACTCTAGGTACAAAGTATCCAAACAAGTCTAATCTAAATAAACAAAAGTTATTAGTTATTTTGGTAAAACAAGGCACAAAATATAGGCTCAAAATAGGCATGTGTTAGGTCTTTTATAAAAGTCATAAAATATATACTTTAAACAAAACAAGGTATGAGATTTAATCCAACAAATATGAAACATTTTGGCATAAATGAGGCACTAAGATTTAAACACAAACTCGGCCAATTAGTATAAGGCATGAAACAATAGGCACATAGAAGATATACTACTTCCAACAAATATAGGCATAACAAATAGTTTTCAAATTGAATAAATAATTAACCTAAGTCACACAAAAAAATTGAAATATCTATGTCTAGGACAAAATTACACAAGGCATAGGCATAAATCAATCAATGTTTGGATTTGAACTTGTCAAGGCTAATTATGAACTCAACTTTAGAAAACTAGGCTTCTTTAAACAAACAAAAAGATAGATAAAGATGAATGACATAAATTTAATTAGTATATATCCAAAATTCACATGTGGCTTTGGTTTTGAAATTGAAATTTGGACATAAGGTAATAAGTCTTTGAAACAATTCAAGCAGCGTAACAACATTATCATGTTTTAAAGATGTAATAACTAGTTTTGTTTCATGACTTAAAGGAAAAAAGGTTTGAAATGAATTGGGAAACATAATGACACCCTTTTAAATCAAAGGATAAACACACACAAAGGTTGATAAAAATACTAAGGCACATGTACAATTTCAAATGACCAACATAACACCTCCTCAAACAAAGGAGTGATGTAGAAAACAAGACTAATTTTGGACATGGTATGATTAAAAAAATAGATAATTTGACTCAAGACCATGAAATAAAGGATAAGATAACATAAAAACCTAAGTGTACTTATATACATCCAATTACTAACACCATTTGTGTTGAAATTGTCAATCTTACTCAAAATTTGTGAAAATGCACAATTTAAGCCAAAATCACTAAAATGCGCTAAATAGTTCAAGCTTGTCATATGTAAGTACAGATTTAGGATAATATATCCCTAAATGGGGAAATACATTTTATTTTATTATTAACTTTGAGCAAATCATTTTTATTCAAAATGACAAAAATGCATTTCGGTGCTCTGGATCACTTTTTTCTTCTAATTCAAAAGCACAAGACATGTGCATGTGTTATTTTGTGTCAACAACATCCTAAATGGGATGATGGTCCATATGAAAATAACATCACCTTATAATTCATCTTAAATAAAATTAAAACCTAATAATATGAATTTTTGACTAGTTTGATTAATGAAGTGCACCAATTTCCAAAAAGAATTGCACTAAAATTGATTAATCTTACTTAGGCAAATTAAACCAAATTATGAGCTTAAGTAAGAATTCCATGGAAGTTATTTAATATTTATTTATTGAAAATGGATTATTATGAACCACATCATTAAGTGAGGTCATTTTTGGGGTGGCATACATAAACCATAAATGCAACAAAATTAGGATTATGGCTTCCTATGCCTCTTTAATGCCCCTTCCTCCCAAATCATTAGGAGGATATTTATGGATTTTAATTACATAATTGGATTAATTCATGGCCACACATCTTGATCTTGAGATGGATGGTCATGGTTGATCCTGATCAATTTAGAAAAAACTATAAATAGGAAGCCTCTCAATCACATTTTAAAGTTTAAATTGTGTAAACTTATAATGCAATATTCTCTCCACAACCACTCTTTGTGTTGATTATTGTGTTTTATTTGAAATAGGATAGATTAATTTGACAGGCATATATTTGATTTCATATCATGAGCCTAGATTATACTTGGTGTTCTTGAGATGGTGATGATCTTGGCCTTGAACCATTGTTGAAGACTTGAACTCTAAATCAAGGGGAAAAACATGCTTGGATCCACTTATGGATGATGAGAATTTCATGGGAAGTTAATTGGTATATGTTTTATTTAATTTAATCTATATTATCATTTTCACACCCTATTTGAATAGGTTGGCCTAGATTGTTAGTTCTTATGATTTTTTTTGTGTTTTTCATGACTAATACTTAAACTAATCATCTTTGTAATGCATCTCTATATCTTGGAATTCCCAATGGGACAACACATCCCTCTCAAGATAGGAAGACATTATTAATTAAACCAAATTATGAGCTTAAGTAAGAATTCCATAAAAGTTATTAAATATTTATTTATTGGAAATGGATTCTTATTAACCACATCATTAAGTGAGGTCATTTTTGGGGTGGCATACATAAACCATAAATGCAACACATATTAGGATTATGTCTTCCTATGCCTCTTTAATTCCCCTTCCTCATAAATCATTAGGAGGATATTTATGGATTTTAATTACATAATTGGATTAATTCATGGCCACACATCTTGATCTTGAGATGGATGGTCATGGTTGATCCTGATCAATTTAGAAAAACTATAAATAGGAGGCCTCTCAATCACATTTTAAAGTTTAAATTATGTAAACTTATAATGCAATATTCTCTCCACAACCACTCCTTGTGTTGATTATTGTGTTTTATTTGCAATAGGATAGATTAATTTGATAGGCATATATTTGATTTCATATCATGAGCCTAGATTATACTTGGTGTTCTTGAGATGGTGATGATCTTGGCCTTGAACCATTGTTGAAGACTTGAACTCTAAATCAAGGGGAAAAACATGCTTGGATCCACTTATGGATGATGAGAAACTCATGAGAAGTTAATTCGTATATGTTTTATTTCATTTGATCTATATTATCATTTTCACACCCTATTTGAATAGGTTGGCCTAGATTGTTAGTTCTTATGATTTTTTTTATGTTTTTCATGACTAATACTTAAACTAATCATCTTTGTGATCCATCTCTATATCTTGGCATTTCTAATGGGACAACACATCCCTCTCAAGATATGAAGACATTTTGGTCATATCAGATTTCCATTAATGTCATTAAAACATCTTTTAACATCAATTTTTAGCTTATTTCCCCCATGTTTATAACATTTTTTATTCATACATAGGTCACACAATAATTGATGTCAATTCTGGGTGATCGACATTAGCCAAGGATAATATGCATCAATTGGGTTACAGAGAAAAACATGGTTAATAATTTCCATTTAAAATCTTTTCTCAAGTTTGTAGGTGTCAAATTGAGTTTTTAAGTCTTTCATCTGAACATATTTCTTGATCCATAAGTTTAATTTTGGATATTTTATCCTAACATCAAGATAACAAGTATTTTTTATCATATCTTTTTTCTTAAGGGTTCATAGGTGACAATTATTGGTTGGTTTTGACTAGCAATGGGTAAGTCTCTAATCGACATCATTCAATAGTGACCAATGTCGATCTCTATGTGTGAAAAATAGAGAACCTGAGAGCAACAAATCCAAAATTTCTTGTTTTATTTCAAATTGTGATTCAAATCTAAATAATACTCTTTACTTTTTTTTTTTAGTAACCATGAGGAAAAGTGGTTAATTTGAGCATAATTAAGTCTATAACCTTCCCTTTGGTGTTTAAAAAGAACTTAGATGGTTTGATTGAATGCTTTTGTGAATGTTTTTCAAAGTTTTTGCAAACTAAGGCCAAGGGGCTAAGAACTTCACTTAACATTTCAATTTGGTGTATAAAATAAACTTTTACTTAAATTTCAAATTTATTTAAGTGTTTTATGTAAATCATATATTGATTGTTAGATTGTTTGAGCAATAATAATTATGCATGTACCCCCCCCGTCCCTTTTAGGGAACTCAAGTGACCAAAAGTTCCTTTTCATTATGATTTTTTCTTGTCCAAGGCATGAAAAGGAAGTTGTCTAGGCTCTCCAAAAAATCCATATGGTTTGGGTGATCTAAAAATAACCCTAAAGCCTTTACACTTAGATCATTTTAATCATGTAATTAGCTTGTGGAGGGGAGGTCATTACCTCTTCATGAGTTCTTTAGAGAATATTTAACCCAAGGCTTCATCTCCTAGAATTGAATTTAACCCCTCTCCATGGGGGGTATATAAATTGGGATCACCCCATTGGGAAGGTGGTTTGAGTGGTTAAACCATATTCATTAGTGACAATTCAAACCAAAATGTATGATCAATCAAGACATCACACTACATTGAGCAATTGATAGATGTAATGATTGTGAAAAGGACAAGACCTATTCATAATAAGATGATTAATGTAGATACAAATGATGTATTTCATTACTTATGTTAGCCAAACTTGGGACCATATATATGGTCATAAATTATAAGTTTTAGACAACCCCACTTATTGTGAAGTATTGTTGATGCAGGGTGCACCCAAAGGTCCATGTCACTATATTGTATATTTAGAGAAGGATATGTAAAAAACACTACCAATTAATGCACTTTTATTTTGGATGAATAATTTAATTCCTCCCAAGTGCATGTATAAAAATGAATTTCAATAATACGAAGTAACCTTGTCAATTTAGGGTTTATGATGATTAATTAGTTACATTTATCTTTTGGTCTTAGCTTACTTGGTATTGATTTGAGTCAAAACTTGCTTGTAAACAAACATCATAACTAATCACATTATCCACCATTTATTGAATAAGGAGGTATTATGCTAATCAAATCCAAATTAATCTTTACCTTGTTCAAATTTTCATCTCAAACATTTATTTTTGTATTATCTAATTAACATAGTTATGTTTCCCATTTGAGTCTAAACTGATTTCCAAACATCTTTAAGTCCTTCATTGATAGTTCAAATTCAAAATTTCACCTTTCTAAGTTACCAAGTTAAGGTGTTAAAATGGGTTTAATTTCCCATTTGCACTTAACTTGAGTTAACTTGGGTTCAATTTCCCATTTGGATTGAAGGTTATTTATAAAATCATTATCATTTGATCATTACTTAGGTAATTAAGGGTATCACTCACACTCTAAGTTTAAGAACACATTTTATTTTACCTCTTATTACCATGTGGTAAAATTGTGTTGCCCATTTGGTTCTAGTTTTATAATTAGGAATTCTTGTATGTTTCCACATCTTGAGTTTCATGGTTCACATTATTTCCTTCCTAATCCAAATGACTTTCTTCTAGTTTCATAGTAGCAACTCATCGAAGTTGAACTAGTTTTTATGGTATTGACATATCTCTTAACCTACTTTTGATGTACTAGTTTACACTTAGGTCTTTGAGTTATCATACCCTCTTTTAATTCATATGATTTCAACCCTACCTAATATTGAGTAATTTGGTGAACACATTTTTCTAATTGTGTGTGGTACTACATCACCCTACTTTTTATTATGTTCACTTTTGTACCTAGTCACCTTGTTTAGATAAATATCAAAACACATACCTTATTTAAATGTCTAAAAACATTTTTCAAATATTTTCAAATGTAGAGAGAAACCTTTTTAAGCATGACTCAAAGGTGCACTCGTAGTGGAGTCTCTTATGGCCCTAGTTATGAGGAGGATCATTATTATGATGGTCAAGATAGTTTTATGGTATTTGAGGATATTCCCATGATATTAGGATTAGAGGAAGACTTTTTATAATATCAACTCCAAGAGGATAAGGATGAATCCCTCCTAAGGTTGATAGAATCTGGTGCTAGACTACCCTTCGATTTTTCTATGGAATAATTGCATACTTTAGTTATAAAACGAAAGAAAAAATGAGAACAAACTTTGCAAACATTGCAAAAAAAAACATACCTTCTTATAGAAAGGGAAAAGAAATACTTATAGAGTTGAAACCCATTGATCAAGAACTTGTCAACAAGATTAAAAAGATAAGTCAACATTATGTAGACCAAATTATCATGGACTTGATAGAATCTTTAATTACTAATTCAATCCATAATGATTCTTCCAGGGAATATGGAAATATGGTTAAACCAATGCAAAATCTATTTGAGAACACAACAATGATAGATCAAGATGTCTCAATTGAGAAACCTAAATCCCAAGAGGTTCCAAAACATGCTACACTAGACATGGAGCATACATTTTTTAATCATCAAGAACCTCTTGTTCCTTTGCAAAATTAAAGACCAAATCATTTTGTACGCATTGAAGAAATCATACAAAATAATTTAGCAAGTTCATCTAAACCAACACATACTTTGGTAAATATACCACAAACTCTAAAAAATCAACATAACATGTATAATTAAAGGTAACAAATTCCAAGGAATCAACCACTTACCTACTTGACTCAAGGAGTGAACCAAAACTAAGTCATGAATCATAGGGTGTACATCCCTTAAAAATCCATGCAACCATAAGGGAACATACCACCCCAACAATAAAAATAGGGGCACATACCACCCCAAAAACAATAATAGAGGCACACACCAACCTAATATAATTATGTTCCACCATAAATATACCAAACATGCAAGAATGGAACTCCATGAAAGATATTTTGTCATGATTGAGACTAGAAATAGAATCAAGAAATATAAATTTGATGAGATATGTCCATATCTATTTGATTTATCTATTCTCCAAGTCCCCTTTTTATCTCATTTTGAGGCACCTAAATTTAAAAAATACAAAGGAAAGGGTGACCCTCGTAAACACATTCAAACATTATTTATGTTATGTCAAGAGGTGGTATAGTAACATTTATTTACTTCATTTGTTTCCATAAAGTTTTATAGGACAAACTCTAGATTGGCTACTTATGTTACCCAAGGGATAAGTTGAATATTGGAATGACTTATCTAAAAATTCTATCAACTATTTATCGTACAATATTAAACATGAATTGACCATTTTTGATTGATACAAATCCAAATAATGTGATGGAGAAAGATTCACTGCATATCTATAGAGGTGGAGAACATTAACAGATCACTTTCAATAGAATTTGATAGATAAATAGTTGTCAAACATATTTGTATAGAACTTACATCTTGAGGTTGCACACAATCTATGGCTTGCTTATGGTAATTCATTTGAAGAAATTATAGACAAGGGTATCTAGATTGAGAAGGATATTATTACCAAATGCCTTGTCAAGTTTTTTGTGAAGGGTCAAACATTAAATTGGATCTAATCACCAGTTTGAATGGTTATGCAAGAGAAACCTAAGGGTTTTAACAAGAACAAAAAAGTGGTAAGGAATGGTGTGACTAAAACAAGACATATACAAATGGTATAGGCCCCTCTAGCTCCAAATGTATAATTAACTCCCCCTCACCCACCATCCAATTTGCAAATAAAACCTCCATGGAGGACATTTCATAATCAATATAGAGTCTTCAACAAATTGGGAGAACCTATTGAAACACTATTCCAAAATCTCATATTAGTTAACCTGATTGTATGGTCAACACCAAGGCCATTTCCTCAAGATCAACCAAAGCTAGATTGGTACAAAGAAAATGAATGGTATAATTTTGATCATGTTGTTGGTCATGGTGCTTATCATTGCATCTAATTGAGGTACCTTATTGAAGATATTATTGAGAGTGGTGAAGTTGAGATAAAGATTGCCCCAAAAGGCACTAATCAAGGTATGGGAATTTACCAAGATCCATTTCCTCAACATGATCAATCACTTCCAAATAAAAATCAAAACCAAGGATAGAATTAGTGGTATAATCAAAACTAGAATCAGGTTCAAAATATTAATTAGCATGATCATAATTAGGATAATAATACCCATGCTAATAACATGGGTTAAAATAACATGCCTTATGACTATAAAAATACCATGAGATGTATTTTTCCAACCCACATTACCATTATTACTTTCAAATCCCATGAACCATCTCATGATCCTCATAGTATGGAACCCATTATTATAAGGTCAACACCCTCTCCCCTAGTAACGTTACATCAAGTTCATGTAATTCTATTATGAATTCATTTGCATGGGTTACTATTTTTGGACAACACCATTCCTCTAATTATAATGGTTTTTTGACTCAAAATTGCTCCAATGCAACTAGACACCTGTGAGTCACCCTCCAAGGTCATTTGCCTTCATTTTCTAATTATATTATCTCCTTACCACCTCTAGGTTGTACATTCACAACTAGATTCTCGTGAGTTACTCTCTAGGGCCCTTTGCCCTCTTCTTCCATAGAACCCAATGTGAACATTGTGCTTTTAGATTTGAAGTCAAATATTATGCTAGCTAAGACCAATCCATCTCATCCCAATGTTGAAAAGGTTTATATTCTATCAGATCAACTAAGCAAAACCCTTGCACATATTTCCATTTTAGATCTCTTGCATACATATGAAGTACATAGAACCATTCTAAACAACCTTTTGTAAGAATAAACTATTTCCAAATATATAAATCTTAAATAGTTCCAAACACTAGTTGGACACTTTTTTTCATTTCAAAATCTCACATTTCATCAAAAAGACATGTCCACTCTAGGTCTAATCCATAACAACCCATTATATATTGAGGTAATCATTGAAAACCATAAGATAATGTGAGTTCTTATAGATAATAGTTCAGGGCTAAACATAGTGTCCCTAAAAATGGTATAGATATTAAGATACACTATAAAGGATATTGGGATACACTGTAAAGGACATTCAGCTAGAGATGATCACCATAAAGGCTTATGACAATGCTAAGATGGAGTATTCTATTACTATTTAGTTGTCGATCATTTTTGGGTTTGTTTCCCACCACACATTGTTACATATTATGGATATTGAGATGCCTTATAACATACTTCTTGGTCATCCTTGGATCCATAAAATATAGGCCCTTTCATCCACCTTGCATCAATTCTTTAAGTTTCCCCATGATGGGATTAAGGTTATTGTTCCTATCAATCAATAACCTTATCAGTATTGCAAACATGTAGAGGATGAGTATCATAATTATAACTATTATCCTGGTTCTAAATTCATTATAAAGAAGATTAAGGAGATAGTTTCATATCTAACTCCATCTAATTATATCAACCATAGTGACCTTACATCTACTTTGACTGATCCATTTCCTATAACTCTTGCAAAACAAGTTATTATTAAAGATGTGGGAATTTTTATATACTGTCTTAAGGATGTCTTCCATATTTCTAAGTTGCCAAAGTCTCCCAAAACATTTGGAAAACCCAAACCTTACAAGAACCCAAATGGACCCAACTTGATCTGAAAATAGAAGAAACATTCATGAAAACCACCTATGGTATTTTTACTTGCTACTTCATCAAAACACGATCAAGAGGCTTTCATAGAAGGAGACTAGTTATGTTTTGATGGCATTACTGATTGCTTTTAGAATCCAAAATATCCTATCCATAATCAGATCATGTATAATATTGATTATACAAGAAGTGGCCTTGGCCCATGAGTGAAAGGAATCTTGGAACCTTTATCAGTTAGTGTACCTAATTTAAATCATGGTCTTGGATTTATACCACCTAGGGGTGACCTCATGAATTTCAATAGTGATTCTTTCGAATTGACTAACAACGATACTCTTGGAAGTGATGTATCATCCCATTATAGCCCTTTTTATGAGCTTATTGACTCAGATTTATTTAACCAAAATACCATTATGACCCTAACACCTATTATTTATATTTGAGCTTCCCTTACTGAAATAGAACCTCATTTTTCATTATGACTTTTACATCTTGAACTCATTGATTATGAATAGTAAAATTTAGTCATACACCTTGATGAGTTTTAGAATGAAGAATAAATTGTATAATACATGGGCATAAGAGATGGGTTGACCATTGGTAATCATAAATAAGGCCTTGATTTTTCATTGGATCCTTCTACCTACTTTGGAAAGTAGGCAAAATTTATTGGTCACAATAAAGATAAAACATCAAGATCTTTGGGTGAAAACATCTTTGAGGTGTGTATTGATCATGGAAAAAGTAAAGATAAAGACACACACTTGAGTGAAAACCTATTTTAGGCTCTCTCGAGTGGGAAAGTTTTCTCATCCCCTTATGACATACAAGGTCCATCAAGTCCTAACTCTATATCCATTAAAATCATCTAATCAGAACAACAACAAATGTTTGAGTGTCTCACTCTTGAGTTTCTAGAGGTTTTTGCTACTTGGCCATTACCTAAGATGGTAGGTTTTGATTTATCACACTATATAGAGCTTTGGGAGGAATAACAAGAAATAATAGTAGAATAAGATGATCATGATTATACCTTTCCTATTATTATTGAATATGGATCCATGATTCTTGTAGAGAACATAGTTGAATTGAACCTGAGAACATATGATGATTCCAAAATTGTTTATCTTAGAGCTTCCCTTACAAAATTAGAATGTGAACACATTATATCCATTTTGATGGATTTCATTGATATTTTTTCATGGGCATATTAAAACATACTAGGCTTAGACCTTACTTGGTAGTGCATCACCTTGTTATTCATCTAGATGACAAACCAATTAAACAAAAATTGAGAAAGATGCATCCATGCATCACCCTCTTGGTAAAATTTGAAATGGAGAATTTGTTAGGAGTAGGATTCATTAGACCACTAGACTATTTCAAATGGATATCTAACATAGTCCCAGTTAGCAAGAAGCCACATGGTATACATCTTTATACAAATTTTAGAGATATCAATAAGCATGCCCTAAAGATGATTTTCCTCTACCTAACATCAACATGATTATTGATTCTATTGTTGGGTATAAGATTTTGTCCCTCATGGATGGATTTTTTGGATACAATTAGATCAAGATAGCCCAAGAAGATCAACACAAGACTACATTCACGACTCCATGGGGAAAATTCTATTACCAATTCATGTCATTTGGCTTAAAGAACACTAGAGACACACATTAGTATGCCATGACTATCATATTCCATGACATGATGTACAATATTATTACAGACAATGTTGATGACATACTAACAAAATCAAGAACATGTGATGGACATCTTGAAATTCTATGGAGAATATTTGAGTGGTTTCATGAATATAAAGTCTGCCTAGATCCTAAAAAGTGTGTATTTAGAGTCAATTTAGGGAAATTTATAGGTCTTATTATATTTCAAAGAGGGATTGAATTCAACCCTGTTAAGGTTAAGGCCATTGTTGAAATGCCTCCACCTTCAAATCTTAAATATCTCTACAGCCTGCAAAGAAAGATTTAGTCAATTTGTAGGTTCATTTCTCAACTAGAAAATAAGTGCCACCAATTTACCAATATCTTGAAGAAAGGGATCACATTATAATGGGATGAAGACTACCAGTTAGCATTTGTGAAGCTCAAAACATATTTGGCCAACCTACTAGTTTTGAGACTTCCAACACTTGGACAACCACTGCTTCTTTACATATCAGCAACCTATCATGCATTGGGGCTAATTTTAGCCCAACATGATGATAAATGTATATAACATGTAGTATATTATTTGAACTACACATTGCTAGATTATGAAAACAATTATACACCTATTAAGAAGGCATGTTTATCTATGGTGTTCAATTCCCAAAAGTTGTGACATTATATGTTGAATAATAAAATAATTATCATCGCTAAGGTGGATCCTCTCAATTTTTTGTTATCCAAAGTAGCTCTCATAAGATGTATGTATAAATGGGTCATGATCCTAAGTGAATTTGATGTTGAGTATTAGAATCATAAAGCTATCAAGGGGTAGGTTATTATTAATTAACTTGTATAAGCCCCTATTATAGACATTGAACCATTCAGATATGACTTTCCAGATGATTCAATCATGATAGTAGAATAAGTGCAGCATGAACTTGAATAATGGAAGTTTTATTTTGATAGTTCATTCACTTCTCATGAATATGGAGCTGAAATATTATTTATTACATTGTAGGGGAATTTGATTCCCAAAGTGTTCCACATTGATTTTCATTGTACCAATAATATGGCTGAGTATGAAGCACTTATTGTAGGAATTTGTCTTGTAATTCAGTGGGACATTTATAACTTAATGGTCTATGGTGTTTCCTAATTGATCATCAATCAAACTGCTAATCAATATCAAAATAGAGATGAAAATATTTTTCCCTACAAGAAAATCATGGTTAATCTCAAGGTTCATTTATAATCTCTATTGTTTGAACAAGTACCAAGGGCCAACAATAGATCTACCGATGCAATGGAAATGATTAAGTCAATGATACATATTGATGGTGGTGCTAAGGAGTATTAGTTTTTTTATTGATAATATTCTAAAGCTTACACATATTGTGCTATATTTTGAGAATGTATACATCATTGTTGGTTCCAATTCTCCATCTAAACTACCTTCGTATCAAGACTATTATAATTACTTCTATGATCATGTTTTTCCACTAACTTATCCAATAACCAATATAAACTACTCCTTCATCATATATCTTGTTATACCCTCCTTGGAAACATGTTTTTATCATAAAGGCTATGATGGAATGTTATTTCATTAGTTATCTTTAGGAGAATCCAAGCTAATGCTGAAGGAGGTTCATAAAGGAATATAATGGTGTAGTCTTAGCTAAAAATATCCTTATAATAGGGCATTATTGGTAAAAATGGAGACATATACTTGTAATTATGTGAGGAAGTGTGTTCCTTATCAGCAACATGGAAATTTGATACACACACCTTGTTTACCAATATAGCTGATCATAACACCATGGTTATTCTCTAGTTTGGGCCTCGATCTCATCAAGAAAATAAAACTTACATCTTCTAATAGACATAAACACATTTTAATTACTACCAAGTAATTTACTAAGTGGAATGAGGCCATTCCTCTCACTTACATTGTCATGAAATAGATAGCAAAATTCATTCATTATTATATCATCTACCGATATGGCATCCCAACATGTTTTATATCTGATAATGGAGGATATTTTATAAACAAAGATGTTAAAAACCTTTGTGAAAGATTCAAAATCAAGCACAAGAAATACACACCATATAACTCACAAGGCAATAGATAAGTTGAGGTATCAAGTAAGACTATTGTAGCCATTTTAAATAAGATTATCAATGATTCTATCTGTAATTGGCATATGTAAATCTTTCCTGCCCTTTGGGCTTATCAAACCAGTCATTAAACACCTAAAAAAACCACAACATAGTCTCTTGTTTATGGCACATAAGTTATTATCCTGATTGAGATTGATCTACCTTCATTATTAGTATCTTTAGAACATATTGAAAATGATGATGAGTACAAAGTCTCAAGGTTGAAATAAATATAACTTCTTGATGGAAAGCATTTAGCTACCATAGAAAAATTTCAAGCCTATCAAAATGGATTGTTTAGACAATAAAACAAGCATATTCTCCCTTCGGAGTTTGAGATTGGTGATTTATTCTTGAAATAGAACTAGAAGAACACACATGTTGAATGTAGGAAAATAGGTAAGTTCCAACCTAAGTGGTTGGGACCATACATTATCATAGAAAATGATGGATCAAGGGCATATCAAATAGCTACTCCAAACTCTAAAGAACTTCTAGAGCCCATGAACATTATGCACATTAAGAATTTATATTCTCGATAGCTTCAAACCATTGTCTATAAGACCCCTTACTTGGGGGAAACTTATACTGAAGTAATTTTATACTACCATTATATCCTGGACCATCCTCTCATGGACCATATTCTTTAACCTACCCTAGAAAGTTCTTTCAAGAACCATATTAATTTCATAATTTTGGATAGTGAAATGTTTTGGACTGTTGGCACTCTAAACACATTTTCTCCCACCTTGGATCATCCTCTTTTAGACCATATTAATTTTATACATCTTCCTTTGGACCCAATTTATTCTAGATCATTCTCTTTGAGAAACACATTCTTTTCATATCCCAAGGCCATTGTAATCATAAAAAATAATTCTTTGACCAATTATGATCTTGATTATAACTCATAGACACTATGGACATGATCAATGCCAGTTCTACAAAGCAAATCAATAGGAACAATATTTTACACCTTCTTCCATAGATAAGTGAATGTGGATACCATAGTGTATGATTTTTGCCTAATGTATGGTTATTTAAATTTTATCTTATGTTGTCCATTATTCTATTCATTTGGTTATTGTTTGGTAGGAGTTATTTACTTATTAGGATCCTCACTCTCATCAATTTATGAGCATGTGACATTATAGTCGGCTTCACTATTATTAGAACTTATACTCTTGGAAAAACATCTCCTTGGTTAGTTGATTCCCCTTGTACATATTTTATACTAAAAACACCATAAAAAATAGAAAATGACTCACCAAAAGAAAAAAAAATTATCTTACACTTTTGTACATTCTGATCTCCATGCTCTTACCATTTTTCAAGTTATTATCCCATGCTCTTGACATTTTTAAAGACCATTCTAATTATACCACACACTTTCCATCCCATTGGATTTCTTTCTTCCTATTTATTCTATATCATTAATCATGTTTTCTTTGGTCATCACCTTTTCTTCTATGCCACTTCTTGGGAGAACTAGATTTGGTCTGAAGTTCATGTTAGACCATACATCCACGAAACTATGTAAGTAATGTCCACTTGTCTTGTACATCTAGAGTTAGCTTAGCTAACCCCTTCCTTTCCTTTACTTCCCCCTTTTTCTTTTGTGTTTCTTCCTTATCATTTGGAGGCAACTTTGTGTCTTTGTTCTTGATACATTTTTGCAGAAAGTAACACCTCTATTACATGTGCATAAATAATTATTTTTAAACCGCACTAATTTTGTTTTTGTTTGTGTGTGTTTATTCTATTTTTATTGGTATTTTGTTGTGTTTTATTGGTGTTATGTTATGATTTTTTTTTTAATTCATTTTATTTATTTATTTTGGTCATTTCTTCTTGCTTCTTCTTGGTCTTTTGTTTTCATGTTTGGTCTTGCTCTCTTGTTTTGATTTTTACAAGTACATCTTAATGGTCCACATAGATCTTGATTATTTATATCTTAATCTCATGTCGTCAAGTTTTCCTTGCTTTGCTTTTATACATTCATTTTCCTACTTAAGTCTTGATTGTTCATATATTGATTTTAAGTTGGGTTCATTTATGTTTTGTTTTTATCTTTATCTTTATTTTTGGTTTAAATGGAAATGCTTGTAACTCTAGACTTGGTAGTTTATTATCATTATCCTTAGTTATAAACATTCACATTTGAATTGGATACATGTATATTAAATGCCATATCATTATAAGTTCCTCATACTTATGATGCCTTATTTTATTTTGATATAGAAAGCACTTTGTAATTTGGAGTCAAGTCTCAACATTAATACAACTTAGATGATCAACTGTCAAGAATACCAAAGAATCTATGATCAATAGGTTTAGCACCTAATTCTATGTAAGACATGCATCTCTTGGCATACATCATGAGTCTAGTTGAACACTAGTTAGTTTTATTCATCCCTCATTTCATTCTCTCCCACATCTGGGTGTACCACATTAACTTGAGGTATATTTGGACTATGTAGGTAGTGCTTGAATACATGATGCATCTCGAGTTAGCTTAGATAACTTTTTTCTTATTTTCATCTCTTTCATCACTTTATGCATCCTTATCTGCCTAATTTTTTGTGACTTTTGCATCCATTACGCCATTGCATCTATGTTTGCACTAGATCATTTTTAATCTATGAAATAGGTTATATCCTTAAGCTTTTGATTGATAATTTTACCTATAGGGACTCAAAATTTGAGCAAAATATATTAATCAAATCATTCCTACAAGGCAAACAATTATTTATCAATGATTAAAATCAACCCTACTGGGGCAAAATTATTCATCACATTATCAAATTCACTCTAATGGAACACATTATTATTTCTTCTCTTTGGATATAACATTATACTTTTCTTCTAATTCTAAACTCTATAGGCTTTTGCCCTTATTTTGGAAATATTTTAGTGTGTAACTTATCTCAGGATTGATTAGTTCTGAAGCACGTGGCTTGCACCTTATCTTTGGGTGTGTTTAAAGTGTGTTGTTTCTATTTTTGGATTATATCCTTCCATTCACCCCATCCTTGGGGCCCATTATATTCTAATTATATTTTGATAGTTAATGGAATCAATGCGTTCAATCATTATCTCATTTGTATTTAATTTTTTCCATGGGTTAATCTAACTTTCCCTCTCTTTTCGAGAGTCCATCCATCTCTTTCATCCTTTTCTATCCTCTTGAGGGGGCATCATAGGCAATTTCATTCCAATTTCCTCTTGACAACTCTTTTCTTTGAAAAGACATTTCTTTGCTAAATGTCTTACCATACCTTCTCAAATTGGGGAAAAATGTAGACATCCAATTCCTAAGACCATTTGTGTTGAAATTATCAATCTTACTCAAAATTTGTGAAAATACAAAATTTAAGCCAAAATCATTAAAATGTGCTAACTAGTTTGAGCTTGTCATATATAAGTTCTAATTTAGGATAATGTATCCCTAAATGGGTTAATGTAATTTATGTGATTATTAACTTTGATAAAATCATTTCAAGTTAAAATGATGAAAATGCATTTTGGTTTTCTAGATCATTCTTTTCTTTTAATTCGTAAGCAAACAACACATGGATGTGTTATTTTGTGTCAACAACATCCTAAATGGGATGACAGTTGTGAAGAACCTGATAATAACCCTTTTAAGGTGTGCTTCTGACCATTATCTGTGAACTGCATCCAAAGCTTAGAGAAGTCCCATAAAATAGGTCCTAATGTGCAAAGCCATTGTGCCCCTAAAACCACATCACACCCACCTAAGGGTAGGGCAAACATATCAGAGCGACAATTATAATCGCCGATTGCAAGACGCACATTTCGACACTTTCCTTTACATGGCAATGTGCCCCCATTAGCAATCATGACTTCAAAGCTAGAACAAGGGTATATAAAGCAGTCTGCTGCCTTAGCAATGCGAGGATCAATGAAATTGTGAGTACTGCCCGAGTCAATGAGGATTGTGAGAGGGATCTTTTTGAAGCACCCTTTGACCTTCATGGTTTGGGGAGTAGTGACACCTGCTAGTGCATGTACAGAGATCTCAGGTTGAGTCTCTTGAACCATTGTGTCCTCTTCAGTGCTGGGTTCATCTTGAGCATCTTGAAATTCTGGAATATCAATCTTGCTGTCTTGTTCTGGTGGTGACTCCACATCTAGCAAGTAAAGTTTTTGTTGGATGCACCTGTGACCCTTAACCCATTTGTCATCATAGTTGTAACATAATCCTTTTTCTTTATGAGCCCACATCTCTGCCTCAGTTAGGCGCTTGATTGGTGTGGTTATGGTTGTCCGCTGATTCACTGTGTTCTTTGTTGGTAAAAAAGTGGGAGGTCGACGCTGTGTGGAGAGTTTATCTTCTGCTAACTTAGCCAGACCCAAAGCGTCCATCATATTTTTAGGTCGCAACATTTTTACCTCTGAGCAGATCGGCTCTCTAAGGCCACTAACAAAACAACTTTTGAAGAAGTCATCTGACAACCCTTTAGTGTGATTAGCGAGTTTTTCAAATTCAAGCTGATATTCCCGAACAGTACCTGTTTGACAGAGTTTGGTGAGAGCACCTGTGAAATCCTCGAATGCTGAGGGACCAAACCTACCCAAAAGTAAGGATGCAAAAGTTGACCAATCAGGTTCATCATTGGTCTTGAGATACCAACGGTACCACTGAAGTGCTTCTTGTTCCAAATGAAAGGAAGCAATTGGGACTTTGTTTGTAGAATAAGTATTGTGGAGGTTGAAGAATTGTTCAGCTCGATATATCCATCCTGTAGGATCTGTACCATTGAACCGTGGAAAGTCTAGCTTAGGTCCACGGGAGGAGTTGGAAGTAAAGGAGTGACGGTCTGAAGAAGACTCCTCTTTCTGCATTCGGTTGATCAAGATGCTATTCTGTTGATTCAAGCCACGCATCATATCGGTTAACTCTGTAACCTGAGATGTCAATGTGGCAATTTCTTCCTCCATGATTTTTGTGCCTGCACGAGTGGTGACCATAACCAGTTGTGAATAGCTGGACTTTTTTTTGTTTTTGCTGCTATTTTTTTTTTTGCTGCTGTTTTTTTTTTTTTTTTTTTTGTTGTTTTTAAAGCGGCTGTTTCAGGAACGGATTGTCTGCAACTATGTGGTTCGAAATATCATCAACTGTGGATATATTGTTGTTTGCTCTCTGAACCGGATAAGTTGGATATGGACCCCAGGGTTGTTTGGCTGCCTAAAGGATTTTTAAATTCTCTCTGGCCACCAAAGTTGTCTGAGCGAGTACCGCTCTCCAAAAATTTCTAGCCACGAGTTTACCCCTTAACGACAGCTTTTGGTTTACCTCACAGGTGGGATCTAGTCAATCAGGGTGGGGTCGTTGCCCTTTTCACTGGCAGGTCCTCTCAATGGGCCAGCTACTTTGGGGTTCCTGTGGTACTCCTCACAATGAGTTTTAGGGCTTATGCCCAAGCACTTCCCACAGTTAAGCGGATAGGTATTTACCCAATCCGAAATGATGGAACCTGTAATGAAAATTTTCTTTCCAGAAAATGGCGCAGCTCCTGGAAAGCCCTGCTTTGAAAAAAAATTGCTCCAAATCTACCCACAAAGCCAAGAAAGTGCTCTAATATGTTTGCCCTACCCTTAGGTGGGTGTGATGTGGTTTTAGGGGCACAATGGCTTCGCACATTAGGACCTATTTTATGGGATTTCTCTGAGCTTTGGATGCAGTTCACAGATAATGGTCAGAAGCACACCTTAAAAGGGTTATTACCAGGATCTGCCAGCATCATCAGTTCTCATCGCATGGAAAAACTTTTGAAAAAAGGCTCACATGGGGTCATTGCACAACTGCATTCCATTCAACTCCAGCCCTCTGCTCCTTCTAACCACCCTACAGACTTACAAGCCATACTTGACAAGCATGCAACCATTTTTTTAGAACCAATAAGGCTACCCCCTTCACGCCCTGAAGATCACCGCATTCCTCTCCTTCCAGGAAGCATTCCACCCAACATTCGGCCATATCGTTACCCCCATCTGCAAAAGACTGAAATTGAGAACTTAGTCCGGGAACTCCTCAAGTCTGGCGTTATCCGCCCTAGCACTAGCCCATATTCCTCCCCAGTGCTTCTTGTCCACAAAAAAGATGGCTCATGGCACCTTTGCATTGACTTTCGAGCCCTTAACCACCTCACTATCAAGGATAAATTCCCAATTCCTGTCATCGATGAGCTTCTTGATGAGCTCCATGGGGCCAAATTCTTCTCCAAGTTGGATCTGCGTTCTGGCTATCATCAAATTTGAGTGCATCCTGATGACATTCCCAAGACAGCCTTCCGTACACATGAGGGTCACTATGAGTTCCTTGTCATGCCATTTGGCCTTACAAATGCCCCTTCCACTTTTTAAGCACTCATGAATAAAATCTTTCGGCCTTTTCTCTGTCAATTTATTTTAGTTTTCTTTGATGACATTTTGATTTACAGCCGCACATGGGTTGAGCATCTCCAACATCTTGATAGGGCATTACAATTGTTAGTTGACAATCAATTATGTGCCAAGCAATCCAAGTGTTCATTCGGTCAAGAAGAAATTGACTATTTGGGGCACATTGTTTCAGCTAATGGGGTTCGCGTGGACCCAAAAAAAATCAGTGCTATGCAGAATTGGCCTCAACCAACCACCCTCAAGAGCCTTCGTGGTTTCTTAGGCTTGACAAGATACTATCACAAGTTCGTCAAAGATTATGGAAAGATCGCGGCTCCTTTGACTTCCTTATTGAAGAAGGATGCTTTCACCTGGGGTGCAACAGCTGATCAGGCATTCATCCAACTCAAACAGGCTATGTGTAGTACACCAGTTTTGGCACTGCCAGACTTCACCAAAACTTTCACCATCGAAAGTGATGCCAGTGGCATTGGCTTGGGTGCTGTTCTTCTCCAAGAGGGGCGACCAATTGCCTTCACTAGCAAAGCCCTTTCTGGCCGCAATTTAGCTTTGTCTACATATGAAAAGGAAATGATGGCAATTTTACATGCAGTACAAAAATGGAGACCCTACTTACTGGGAAACCATTTTTGCATCAAAATTGATCATCAGAGTTTGAAATATTTCTTGGAACAGCGGGTCTCATCCCCATCTCAGCAGAAGTGGGTCAGCAAACTCATGGGCTATGACTATGAGATCACCTATAAGAAGGGAAAAGACAATGTTGTGGCTGATGCTCTCTCAAGAACCTTCGAGGACCACCCTTCCCTCTCTGCCATCTCCATGCCCATTCCTAAATGGTTGGAATCTGTCCAACAAGGGTATGTAAATGATCCCTCCTTATGCCACATCATTCATCAATTGGCCACTAACCCCTCTGCCATACCGCATTATTCATGGGATGGTGCTTCTTTGCGATACAAGGGTCGTTTGGTGCTTCCCCAAATTTCAGACCTACATCAGGGTATCTTCTATGAAATCCATGCTTCCCCCTCAGTAGGGCACTCCGGGTTTCTCAAAACCTATGAGCGGGCACGTCGACACTTCTTTTGGAAAGGCATGAAAACTGAAATTAAACAGATGGTGGCTGAATGTGAAACCTGCCAATGACACAAAGGTGAAACCACATTGACTCCTAGTTTGCTCACGCCCTTGCCCATTCCTACTAGGATCTGGATAGATATTTCCATGGATTTCATTGAGGGCCTCCCTAAATCTGGGGGAAAGACAGTGATCCTAGTTATTGTCGATCGCCTCTCCAAATATAGTCATTTTTGTGCACTCAGCCACCCATACACCGCGTCCACAGTTGCACAGGTTTTCTTGGATCAGATCTTCTGTCTTCATGGCATTCCTTCTTCAATTGTCTCAGATCGTGATGCCACTTTCACTAGCCATTTTTGGATGGAACTATTTCGTCGCACAGGCACACAGTTGAAAATGAGCTCTGGGTATCACCCACAAACAGATGGCCAGACAGAAATCGTCAACAAATGCTTAGAGACCTTCCTTCATTGTTTTTCTTCAGAACAACAACATCAATGGGCCAAGTGGCTTCCTTTAGCTGAATGGTGGTACAATACCTCATACCACACTTCCACCAAAATGACTCCCTATGAGGCAGTTTATGGTCAAGCACCGCCACCACTTCTTCCATATCATCCTGGTAGCTCACCAGTTCACGCAGTTGACACTACTCTCCGAAACTGGGATCAAATTCTCCGCACCTTGCGAGACAATCTCCACATGGCCCAGAACTGAATGAAGCAGCAGGCTGATCAACACCGCTCTGAGCGTACCTTTCAACCTGGCTCTGATACCAAATGTGAAGAACCTCCTTACAGAAATTTACCTCTTACAATAGATTTAATCAAAATATGCCAAAATAAAATAACTCTTACCAATAACAGAAACACAGAAAGCTTATATTGATCGCAGGCCTCTTCGAGGGGGCAACCTCCTTTGAGCAAGCTCAATACAATGAATTCATGGATGCCTTTATTCGGCCTCAACACTTACTTATATACTAACTCTATTCTAACAACTACTATTTCCCTTGTATGTGGGATAATTCGAATAAGCTCTAAGGGACGACTTACAAAGCATATGCGTCCATAGCAATTAAGCACGGGTTCCTAACAACAGTCTATATGTAGCTAACATCATTCTAATTCCTCTCTAATCAAATTGTGACCCTTTAATGTGACTTTTAAACTAGTTTAATTAATGAAGTGCACCAATTTATAAAGAATTGCACCAAAATTGATTAATCTTACTTAGGCAAATTAAACCAAATTATGAGCTTAAGTAAGAATTCCATGGAAGTTATTGAATATATCTTTATTGGAAATGGATTCCTATTAACTACATCATTAAGTGAGGTCATTTTTGGGGTGGAATCTATAAGCCATAAATGCAAAAAAAATTAGGATTATGGTTTCTAATGCCTCTTTAATGCCCCTTCCTCCTAAATCATTATGAGGATATTTATGGATTTTAATTACATAATTAGATTAATTCACGGCCACACATCTTGATCTTGAGATGGATAGTCATGGTTGATCTTGATTAATTTAGAAAATTTATAAATAAAAGGCCTCTAACTCACATTTTAAAGCTTAAATTATGTAAAATTATAATGTTGGATTCTCTCCAAAACCACTCTTTGTGTTGAATATTGTGTTTTATTTGAATTAGATAGCTTCATTTGATAGACATAGATTTGATTTCTTATCATGAGCCTAGATTATACTTTTTTTTCTTGAGATGGTGATGAGCTTGGCCTTGTACCATTATTGAAGACTTGAACTCCAAACCAAGGGGAAAAACATGCTTGGAGCTGCTTATGGATAATGGGAAACTCATGGGAAGGTAATTGGTATTTTTTTTCTTTCATTTTATCTTTATTATCATTTGGACACCCCATTTGAATAGGTTATCCTAGATTGTTAGTTCTTATGCATTTTTTTATGTTTTTCATGACTAATGCTTACATTAATCATCTTTGTAATCAATCTTTATAGTAATGTCATAAATCCTAAACCTAATAAGGTTACATAGTATTCTTGAATTCCATCAATATAATCACTCTTGGGAGGATTTTAAGTGTTAATACAAAAATAAAAACACATAAAAAGTAGGGTTTTTAGGCCCCCTCTTATCTCAAGGGTTTTTACTATGACATAAAACTTTGGGCTACTTGCCCTACATCAATAGTATGTCTATGACAAGTGAAGTTTTTCTAATCTATCAATTTTCATGCATTTATAGATGCTCTCAAGTGTGGCTAACATAAGATATGCAATCATGTCAATTGGATCCATATTAACCAACTTGTTTTGAAAAGGTATTTTAATTTTCACAACCACTACATCCATCACTTGTTTAATGTAGTGTGATGTCCAAGTTACTCCTACAGTTTGAGACAATCTCTTACTAACATAGCTTATTTAATCACTCAAACAAGTGTCCCAATAAGTCAACCTTAATTTTTATACCCCATCATAGATTGGAATTGAAATGATTCTAGGAGATAAATTCTTAGGATAAAACTTCCCTAGAGGACCTGTGAGGAAAAAATGAGCTCCCACCCATAAAATAAAGTGCATAAAAATAAAGATAATTGAAAATATTTTGTGGTTATTTTAGGATCCACCCAAACCATATGGATTTGAGGGCCCTAGTGACTTTATTTTAATTCCTTTGGAAAAGGCACCAAATGTAAATAATGAGCCCTTTTTGTTCCCAAGTTCCCTAAATGGGATGGGGGGAGAGCATATGTGTAACACTCATTTTGAAAAAAAACAAATAATTTCAATAAACAAGCATGAAAAATATAACTCTTGAGAGTATTTAGCTAATGTGAGAGTTACTTTAAAGGCACCAAAATGAAGTATGAATTAAGTTTGAACCCCTTGGCATTTGTTGTTTAAAACTTAAAAAAAAAAACCAACTTAAGTGAACACATTTTAAACACCAAATTTAGATATTTGTTTTGTAACTTAGAGTGTTTATAAGTGTTTTCTCTTGGCCTTTGGGTCCTAAAACAGATGTTAAGGGGTTTTTTGTTTCTTTAAAAAAATTATATTCCTTTAAGTTAGCTCAATAAGACACAAAAATTAATATTAAATTATGAAAATCTACAAGCAACAAGTTAGAATCCTAAAAATAAAATTGGACACACAAAACATAAAAACCATCAGTAAGTGTTTTGATCATAAATTATAAAATATACACCAATTTGTCACAAATTTTTTGGAAGTTGTTAATAGATCCAATGTGCAGTCTCTGCACAATTTTAGATCAAAACAATGAATAAATAAAAGTTATTAGCTCTGTACCATCTATTTTTTAACAAAAAAATAGAAAACAAAAGTGATAGTTACTAAAATGATCATAAATTCTAAAATATAGAGAGAATTTAAAAAAAAAAAATCAAATCATAATAATAAAATACTTACATATATTCCTACAAAACTTTAGAAAACATTATTTAATACATAAAAAATTTATTAATTCTTTATGGGCCATTTTTACTTTAGCAAAGTAAAAACAAAAAAAAGATTAAATACTAAGAACAAAAAAAATTCATGGGGTGTGCACTCATGAAGATTCCCACTGGGTGTGCCATTATGTGAATAATAAATCCAAGAGGGAAGATTATTATTGTGTTATTCTAAGAAGTAAAACTCAAAATAACACATTAAATCCTAACACCTATAGCCTAGGCACTAGGGAGAGTTAGTAACAATAAAACACATGAAAAAGACAACAAAAGCACAAAATAAACACTCTTTTACCTTACTTGGAGCTTCCAAATGGCTTGTTGAATGGCTTTATTAGATTGTGCATCAAAAAATATTCTTAAATGGATATTTTTTGGCTTCACCTCTCCTTGGCACCTAGGGTTGTGATTGCTTAGCTTAAGATTTGGGCATGGTAACATTACTTTCATAAGGCTTATGAAGCAAATCTTGCATAATAACTCTATAATATCCAAGCTTATAAATGAAGAGGTATGTCCTAGTATTTATAGCCTTAGGAATTAACTCTCACTCAAGGTGAGTTAGGGTTAAGTTTAGGCTTGGAATGGATTCAAACTAACCCTAGATGAGTTAAAAATAACTCTAATTAAGTTAGGGACATGTGGGGAGATGTAGGTCAAAATGATTATGTACTCCATTTAATTCATATAAAATTACAAGTTGAATGGTGACTCACAAAAGCAATGATGAAAGGCTTGATATTTTAATTTTAGAAATTTTCATTCTTAGATATTCATTGATTTAAAATGGATAATTTAACTAGGAATTTAATTTATTTTATCTTTTTAATTGATTTATATTGTCCTTTTAACTCTTTCAAGATTTTATTTAAGTGTGAAAGTGCCCCACTTATTAGGTCCATAGACCAAATTGACTGTTGTGATGTCAGAAGGTGATTAGGGATAAATCTATGAAAAGCCATTATTACATACGATAGGATACCCAAATTAGATATGTCTCAATGTGATTTAAATCTTTAAAAAATAATACATAAGTAAATTTGGGATGTTTAGTGATTCTTAGGATTAATTTTCAATGGTTGATAAGAACTGGTCTGAAGTCTAATCGAATGCTAGTTGTGGCTAGTTTTAGGTGTTTACACTCCTTGTGTTCAAGTTATACTACTAGGCTTAGGATACAAGAAGTAAGAAATTTGTATTTTCAAGACTTAAATATCACTTACCAATAGATGGAATTGTATCAGGTAGAGGTCTATTTCAGAGAAACTAAGGTAACATATCCCTCTTGTAACTTTTCAATTCTGACTAACTGTAGGTTGAAGTTGAGAGTGTTATTATCTATGCTATAAAACCATAAGTTAATTGAGAGATCAATTCAAGCCTTTAAAATAATCACACCATATCTCTTGGGTTTTAGATAGTCTTACAACTATCTATACAAACCTATAGGTAGATGTAGGTGATTATGTATACCAAGAATCTTATCAGTCTTCACTCATGGTCTTAGAATCTCATATTCATCAAACTTGAATTCTTAATATGTAAAAATTTCATGGATAAAATAAATCCCATGATTTTAGAGGAGATACACAAATGTATTATCTTTGAGTTAAATCCACTTATAAAAAATAAAATATTACAACTAATGAAATAATGTCCTATAGATCAACAGGTGTCACTTATAACATAATGGGGGTGATGATACCTATAAAATAATGTTTCACACATTAAAAATAGATTGAAAAAAAAATTAAAAAGATGAAACTACTCTTAAAGAACACATACATCACTTGGAAGCATTAAATCAATCCAAATAAATAAGAAAACTGAAGGTGTTGGGAATGTGTAGTCAACTTGGAAGTGATAACAATCTTAGTGATTGTTCATGAATAAAAATCCACAAATTTGAAAACCATGAACATTAAATGAGATCTTAAAAATATTAATTTCATCCCCTAAGTGCATTCTCTTAGACTCTACCCCTCCTATCCATACTAACTGCAAACTAGTTGACCTTGTTGATCTGCCAAAGTGAGTGAAGAGAGAGATAGAATGATTTTCATCAATTTTGGGAATATCAAAGCAATATAAACATGTATATGACTTATGGAGATATAAATTTACACCACTAAATCTTCCACACATGCTAATAATTATATGAATCTATATAAATAACTAAAAATGTCCTATTTTATAGTTAAACTCCTTTGTACATTGAACTACAATATTTTCAATTATAAAACCACTCCATGACATAATACATGTTTAATTACACTTTGAAACACTTATCTTAAATTTAAAACCATAATTTTTCATTAAGAAGACCCAAAAGGACATAAAATGACATAAGATGAACTTAGATAAATTTGACAAAGATAAAACATAGTATGAGACCTTGTTTATGACCATGATGAACATTTTAGGACCTGAGATACCCTATGGAAGTTTAAACTTATAGGGGGATAACTTATTTAACCAGGGGGTCAAATTAGTCAATAGTAACCAAGAATGGGTGGCTATAAATATGGGTTCAAACTGATCATTTATGACATTCAAAGGCTGAAGAGGGAACTTTGATTGAGTAATCCCATGAAGGGAAGAAAACTAGTAGGAAGATAAGGACTATTTCCTTGAGAGGATGGCATTATAAGGACAACATGGTGATAAATGGAGATCCAAATCTAAGGACTAGTTATTAAAGTTATAGATCTCCATTATAACCATTATGAATATCATAACATCTTTATAACACGCTTAATATAATTAATAAAACTACTTTTATGATAAGATCTACTATGAGTAATTATGAGGGCTATGAGGTTAAGGCATCCGTTCACTAGGACCCCTAAACCCAATTGCACCATTTTTGGTATTAAAGTAATGTTATGAACATTTAATAAATGTAAGAATAAAATATTAACCTACAAGTAGGATGTGAGATAGTAGAGAGAAGGCAAGTAGATCACTAAACATGAGAAATGTAGCAAGATATTTTTCTCCACTATGATAAGGTCAGTAGATAACAAAGGGTGATATGAAAAGTAAAAAGGGTTAGAAAATAACCAAAGATGAGGTACATAGTAAAATATCATTCTCCACTATGATAAGGTGGGTAGAGAGCAATGATGAGAAGGAACACACACTCAGTAGGGATGAGCTACATAGTATCACAAAGGAAACTTTGTGATGTAATTTATTAATTCCATAACACCTGTGTAGTTTTTAATAGAGATCTTAATTGTGGGTATAATTTATATTATGATGTTGAGAGTAAAATACAAGAGTGTGGATAATAAGTACAAACATATCAATGAATTAGAGGTAGTACATAAGTTTGAGTGAGCAAAACATGATGCAAATCATTTACTATGAGGTGGTTAGGTGCAAAATTATCTTCCAATAAATGTGTTGGGTCGAATGTTCTAGGTGTTACTCCATCAAAAAAAAATGTTTAGAGAACAAGAGAATAATATGACCCAATGAGAAGCTAGGATGAGATGTGACTAAGAGTCATAAATATCATAGAATATGAAGGAGGTAACCTTCATATTATAAGCATTGAAAGAAAAGACAAAATAGGCATAAGTAAAATTTATTAAGAGGAAGAATCCCATGGAGAAATGGGGAGAGACCCATGGAAAAAGAGAACCCTCAAATATTTTAAGATGCATGGAGAATTAGCTAAAAGCTAATGCAAAAAAATTCTATAGTAGAGAAGGCCTTGAGGAAATAATCGTGTGGGTCTTAGACTCTGAGCATTGTTTCATGTTGAAGAATGTAAGGGAATCCATGAAGGTGAGTATGCATAAAAAAGGTTGTGTGGTAACATAGGAAAATGCTAGAGATATCTCCAAGTGAGAAGAAGATGGAAAGGTAAGGAAAAGGTGTAGAATTAGGAACAAATGGTTTCCAAACTATTGAGCCAAATAGTGTATATTTAAGGCCATATCAAATGGTGGAGTCTTGGATTTCATAAGAGGGGACCTAATAAACATAGCCATCAGAGTGAGGAAGAGATAATCATATTAAAAGATGACGTCCAATAGGAGTTGGCATGGGATCAACACAAAGGTTAAGAAGATCCCCATGAGATGATGGAAGGCCCTTATGAAGGCAAGGTGGATATAATTATAAAAGAGTTATTAGAATCATATAAGGATGTACAAAGTGTAGAATCAGCCTATAAGGAGACAAGGATGCAAAAGAAACCTTAATAGAGCATAAGTGTTCTTGTGTGTGGCATGGATAATGTGCCAAAGGAAAAATAAATCCTTATAAAGAATAGGATCGATGCAAGAGTCATAAATCTTAATGAAAAGAAGGTTTAATAAGACTCTTAGATAAAATAATAAACATCTCTAGAGGAGGTCCAATAGAAATAAAAAGTTAAATATGTTGTATAAATAGAAGTAATGTTTTTTAGAGCACAACTGGGAGCTAAAACATTTAATTTTCATTATTATGAAGAGGATCAAATTAAGTGAGATCAGATCAAACAAAATTAGCATCTAAGGTGAGATTGATATGAAAAAATATATCTATCTTGATATTAATGAAGTGAGACCAAATGAAATGAAGTGAGATTAGATCTAATGAAGCAATATCATATCTAAAAAGGTGAGATTAGATCGAATGAAGTGAGATTATATTGATCAAAGTGAGATTAGATCAATTGAAGTGAGATTAAATCAAGAGAAGTGAGTATCTATATTGATATGAAAAAATTGAGTATGTATCTTGATACAAACTTTTCTCTTTATAATTTCTTATATTTATAGATATAAAACTCATTCTCTCTAACTCAACACAATGTGTATGGTATTGAGGGAAGTGAAACCAAGGCTGATGTGCATAAACATGAGAGTGAAATGTTGGAATATTACTAGTAGAATAAATGTACCCTTTGGGAGGTAAAAATATGGAGGGCCAAGATAGATCAATCAAGTCAAACAAGACACTTTCCTAAATCCCAAGGGAATGAAGATGAAGATGTATGAGCTTAAAACTAAACTTAGATTATATTGAATATAATGAAGCATCACACTAAGAAGGGAACTAGAAAGAGAGAAAGAGAGGAATACTAGGAGATATAAGTAAAAATGTGCAAAGGTAGATTTTACATCGAAGGAAGGACTCAATCACATGAGATATTGTAGCAAATCACACACAAATTTTCATAAGAGGATGCACAAAGACCATAGAAGTTCCCATGGGGAATAATAAATAATTAAAATGAGTAATGGAACAAGATATTTAGGCTATAGCTAACATAGGTACAATATCACTTGCACACAGTAGAGAGGAGTTCCTATAAGGAGTTGGCCAATATTAACACAATGTTGATAAGTAGGGACAATATTTATTATGTAAGAATTAGATAGGCTACTAGAGGAGGAAAATGAGAATCATATTGAAGCTAATACAAAGGGTGTAATTTTTATTTCATAAAGGGAAAGGAATATACTACCAATCAAGGATTTGGTAAGAGACTATTAGTCTAAAGCTAATAAGGGAAGGAATATTAGTCCAAGTTCATGGAACATAAACCACAAAAGTAGAAGGAGAAAATAAGATGGGAGTCAATAGACCCATAAACACTTTTATGATATAAAGGGAATCAATTAAGAGGAAACACAAAAGGATGATGGAAACATAAGATAATAATGTGGTGTAAACACATAAAAAATGAAGGTGGACACAGACCCATAAGAGATGAAGGTGGCATAGACCCACATAAAGAGAGAAGATTAATAATGAGTGTGCTAGGGGAAGTTCATGTGACACACATAAAAAAATCATTGAAAATAGTTGGAGGAGGAGGACAAGTTATGAAACAATTAGGGTCTACAAGAGAAGGAAGTATCAAGTGAGCTTACTTAGGTGACATATCAGGTGGAGGGGAACACCATAGTCTAGGTA
The DNA here is from genome assembly GCA_037957365.1 of Torreya grandis. Classification (NCBI taxonomy): domain Eukaryota; kingdom Viridiplantae; phylum Streptophyta; class Pinopsida; order Cupressales; family Taxaceae; genus Torreya; species Torreya grandis. The sequence continues at coordinate 3,577,291 of JARHVA010001320.1, forward strand.
GCTAGCCAAAAGGGTGGTTATACCATTCAAACCCTAATTATAAGTGAGAGATCACATTTTAATTACATGGAGAGTCTAATTTAGGAACATCCCATAGTAATTGGTAATCTTTCATGATCCAAAAATAATATTAGTTAGTCAAAGTAATAAACAAATAAGGAGTGCATGGTTACATAACATAACATTTTTCATGACTATTCTAGAAAAAAAGAGTCCAATTGCATGGATTAAGGATAGTAAAGTTTTGTAGGGAGTTATATAATAAAATATGAGTTACAAGTTTTGGTCCTTGGAAAAGGTAAACAACCCATGTAAATAATTTCAAATCACATAAGAGTGCTAGGGACTAGAAACAATGTGTGGAATTAAGAACTCAAGTGATACTGTGTGAAGAGATAAAATATTTCAAGGATTGATGAATAGATCAAAGAGGATTTAATTTAATATTAACTACATAAATCAATTAAATAAGTTTAGAATTACACAATCATGGTACAAAGGTGATGAAAACACAAACTAGCTAAGCAAATTATCCATAGGCATAAACTTATAAATTATATGAAATCAAACTTCTTTGTTGATTCTCATTGAATGAATAAAATATTAAATTAGAGTCTTTAAATAAAAATAAACTTAATATTGGATATAGTATACATAACTAAAAAATAAAATAAAATCTACCTAAAGTTAACTGACCCATGCAATTTTTAGAAAATTACTACTTTTAGTAACTTTCATCTTCTAGTGATTTTTTAACTGTTATTTTAGAAGTTTTTCATGCAAGCTAGAATGAGCCTAAAATATACACATATATTCTAAAAACTAAAATTAACCCAATGGATTAATTTCAATTGAAGTTCATCTTCGAGTACAAAAATATACTATTTCTAAAAATGGAAAAATCTAAAATAAATACTAAAATGCATTTTTATACCCTCAGATGGTCATGTATGGCCTCTAAAAAGTGTTTAAAACATACCTAAATAGATAGTATATGTTATGGTTGAATTAAACTTTTCAATACAATAATTTTGGCACAAAAAGAGCTCAAATGGAGTTATAAATTAAAAATTATAGCCTCAAAAGTTTGGTCTCTGCATCAAATGGGTAGAAAAGTGTGTAGTAGATTTGATAAGTGTGTAAAGGGTGAAAAAATAAAAATAATTTCAAGGAAGGAGATATAAGAATCTTATTCAACGATGATGATTACATTTTGAATCGAATTTTTGAGGTAAGGGAACACATAAGTTCAAACATATGATATCTAGTACATGACCCAAGGAAGTGCAAGACAACTAAATGAATAATCAACAACAAGGACCCCCACTTAGTTTTTCCTTAGGCTATGTTGGTGTTATAGATGATAGGATGGTAGATAAGGATGATTGATAATATCTACTAACATGAATATAATTTGACATCTATTAGATGTGTGTGGCTTAAGGTTCATAAAAGAGTATGCTACTTCTAGGGTAAACCTAGATATTTAAGTAGAGCCTACAGATCTACTCAAGAACCCATTAATTATAGTTTTTATATTATTACATGAAATATAAGCTAAGTAACTAGTAGATGGATATCAATATAGGTTTAGACCAAGCCTTTTTAATGCTCAGAATCCATGGAGGAAACTCTATTTTAATAATCCCATGAAGGGAAGAAACCAATAGGAAGATAAGGCATGCTACCTTGAGCTGATGGTAATCTAAGGGCATCATGGTGAGAAATGGAGATCCATATCTAAGGACTATTTTTGAGATCCATATAGCTCCATTGTAACATATATGAAGATCATAATATATTTGTAACACTCTTAACACATTGAATAAAACTATTTTTATGGTAGGATTTTCTATGAGTAACTTTGAGGGTTGTAAGGTTAAGGAAACCATTCACTAGGACCCCTACCCCCACTACACCAAATTCTCATAATAATATACCAAATAATATAAAATATTTATAACATCACTCTTTTGGAATCATTAAAAATAAAATATTATTTATTTGGGACCCCCTTGACCCTAGTGACCTATTTACCATGAAAGTGATATTTTTATATTATGATGACTATTTACAAAAAAGATTTATTTTTTATATGGACCATCATTTTTATAATATTAACTAAACTACTTTGATCATTACCGTTAAATTATTACTTTAAACTTTATGATATTCCATGTTGTGCATCATTATTCTTTGGTGGCCACTAATAATTTCTAATATATGCTATTACTAATTACACTTTACATAAAATTATTTCATCTAATGATAATTAAAATATAGAGGGTAAATTTTGGTGTTGATAGACCCAATGTTTCACTTAAAGTCATACCAGGTATCACCCTAATGTTGTCATGGCGTTGCTTATTAAAGTTACCTTATTGTTACCTTAATTTCACTTCTTAATGTCACTTTGGTGTCATCTTAATATTGCATGTGTATTTTTCCATTAAATAATGATGTAAAGGTGACATTGGGTGACTTTAGCCCATTTTCATAGAGTGTGTAAATTAAATTATGATTAAAGTTGCCTACTTAGATATGAATTTGAATTTAATCAGTTGATTTGGAATTTTGGGATTTTTTCATGAATTAAAGGTGACTTAAATATGTCTTTAAATGGTCAAAATGTTGTGGTGTATCCTTCTTAAATGCATATACAACATCTCTACTATAGTACTCAAGCTAAAGAGTACATTAATGTGGCAACAAGTCAACATACTATGTAAGTATCCTTTTTCCCTATCCCCTTTATTTTATGCACCATGGTATGATCAATTTGATTTATATACATATTAACATATATATTTCCTTGCACATTTTTTATCTTATTAATTTACTCACTGTCTCATATATTATATTATATATTGCTTTTCATTGTATCATTTGAATGTAGGCTCAAAAGCAACCATCTACCTTTATAACTTATTCAAAGGCTTCTCCAGGGGATAGTTTATAAGCATATACATTGGGTAGGTGGTGGGGGAATACTTTGAGAGGCATAAGATAATCTAATTTAATTTGGTGATCTTGAAATTGGTATTAAATTTAAAAATATCCATATCAAAATGCTAATAGATTAAATTGTATAGTCTTCCAACTTATTATACTTACCATATCAGGTATTGATTTAAATTTTAAGGGATTAATGGAATGTAAAACCTAGGTTATTAAAGGTATGGAACAATAAATTATGGTGTAAAATATGTAATAAATATGGACACTAATTTGTATAAGAATTGACCTAATCTAATTATTTTAAAAATAGAAATGAACTATGCAAGTATGTACTTAGCTCAAAACTGACTGAGAAGGATGAATTGGATGATATAAACTGGTGCATAAGTTGATCAAAGTGCCACAAACTAGAAATGGGTCTCTTAACTCCTCTTAAATAGTAATGTGGTCCCCTAGATAGTAGTGCATTATGTTAGTGTCCTACCTATCATATTAGTGTCATATGGTTAATAATTATGTGATCTTCTAGGAATAACCTCACTTGGGTTAGATACTCTTATTTTTGTGTGTATAAACCCTAATTCACTGTATGTGACCTATTTTTGATTGATTTTAGATCAATCCATAGACCTCCAAGTTATTAGGGTATTCAAGGAGCATAAATAGCAAAAATTTAATGTTATTTGGGTAGGTTGGAAATGAACTCAACACCCCATTATGTTGAGAGTTATCTACATACTAATACCTTGAGAGGGGATCAAGATCTATGTAATTTTATAGCTAAGTGTTTTGGTGTAAATGAAATTAAATGCTAGTATGAGTGTTAGCTTAAGTGTTTTAAGTGTGATTAAGACTATAAATATAAGTAATCTAAACTTATGAGTATTGTAGATGGCTATATGTAGAAGTATGGTAGACTAGGGATTAACGACCTTGATTTACATAACTATGTCTGAGTTTGTTCATGAGTATTTGTATATGATTTCCAACTATTGGGTAAAGGGATAAAGTGGTGTATATATAATAATTTAGTGTTTATTAGGATGTGATTTGAGTCTAGGCTAACCCTAAGGTTCCTTGAGAACTATAAATATGTCCATTGGGGTTGAAAATAGGTAATGGACATTAGCATGGTCCCTTGGTCACTAGCATATTGCACTAGTGTCCAAAGAGGTGTACTAGTGTCTAGCAGACAAAACCTAGAACACTAGGGGCTTAGATGTCTAGGGGAAGGTCTAGGATTACTTTTTAAATGTCTAGAGATGGATTAGATCCACATGAAATATGGACAAGGATAGAAAGAAGACATAAGATAGGTTTAGGGCTAAGCTAAGGGTACGGTTGTCTCAAGTAACACTCATTGAACTCAAGTGACATTTGATGTGACTACATTCCCCCCTTTATTATATAATGTAAGGATATAGTAAAAATAATCATACCTAAACTTACCTTAGAGGTGAAGCCTATGAATATAAATTTGAGTATGTAAAGCATACTCCATTGTGTGTCCTTAAAATGAAACATGGATGAATTAGTCCTTACTTAAGAGATATCAAAATCAAAGACAAAACTAAGTAAAGATATAAGAGAGAGAGGAAAGGAATTAATACACCTCATTGGGTATGTAAACCAATGCAAGAACCTGGTGACATCTTATGTGTGTAGTTGGTGATCAAATGGTGAATAACTTAGACTGAGCTAATGGCTTGCTCAATCCTCATGTCTGAGTAGCTCAAGAACTAAATCTACTTTTGAATTTATCATTGCAAACCCATGCTTGGTGGATCATAATCAATAAATAACTTGGATTGGACTAGTGGCTTGTCCAACCCTCTTATATAGGTGGCTCAAGAACTCAAGTAGGATATGACTCCATCATTACTTTCACATGTGTAGTAGATGCATATTTAACTAAAACTACACAATTTAATTGAATTTATGTGATGAAACTATAACTATGTACGATGGCTCTAGGGCCACTTAAAAACTTTGAAATGGAAAAAAACTTAAGGGCCTCTTGGGCACTTGGATATGTAGCTCAAAGACTACTTAGTAATGTCAACTACTATAGATGGAGCAAGTCATATATTTGGTGCAAAACTAGTGCAAATAGTGTCTATATTAACACCATGGAGTTTATCATTCCATCTAATCAACTAGTGCATAAGTGAGAAAATAAAAATAATGTGTGATGCGTATACCCCCAATTTTGATATATGTGCATATGGATTCTAGACTGAGTTATAATAATCTATATTTGAGCATATATGAAATTGAAATGTAAGTAATCATGCCTCATTGATTCCCCCACTCTAAGTAAACTAGTATGATTATGTGAAAAATTAAGAATAAATTGAGTATAATTGATAATCTATGATTGATATTATGAAAGCCTAAACTATAATTGTTGTACCTTTCTAGCCATTCTATATTTTCCTATTTCTAGGGTTACTGAATAGTAGTGTGGTCCTTTTGATAGTGGTGCACTATTCTAGTGTCCACTAGGCTACACTAGTTTCCATCTATTTTGTTTGTATGCCAAACTATAACTAATTTACATCTGACTATTTTTCTATGTTTTCCATATTTTGTACTCTATATTCTATGTTTACATGCTAAAAAGTATATTATTAGTGCACCCAGATGGCATAATCTCTATGAAATACCTCTATGAAATCACCCTATTTTTATGGGAGTTTTTGAACTTGTGCAATGATTTTCCTTAGAAGAGAAGATATGCAACATGTATGTTAGCCTAAGCATATATAATATATACATTATAAACTAATATAATGTGTATACATGATATCGTAATGTAAAATAATATAAGCATAATTTTAGTAATTTATAATATAAACTAGATCTAGAATTTACATGGTCATCAAGATAGATATTATAATGTAAGCATGTGTATGAATAATAAGTCTGGGTATAATCTGAATAAAATACTTAGGGGGATGGGGCATGATGTCCATCAAGGCACCCAAGGAGGAAAATGGGAGATGCATGAGGTCCTTCATGGCATTTATAATTGAGTGTAAGTGTAACAAGAAAGATATAAGTGTCATGGCCATGATGCATACATGAAAGCATATATACAACACAAATGAGGCATGAAAAATAGGCTAAGGGGGCACAATACAAGGGACATGGTCACATATCATTGAATATGAGAAAACAAACATACATGGACATGTTCAAATGTCCACATATGCATAGATCAATTAAGTTTTGCCTAGATCCACATGGAAGGACATGTTTAAATGTCTACATCCACAATCAAGAAGGCACACTCAAAGACATGGTATTATGTCTAAATCATACACATAATGAAAGGAATTGGCATAGAGATGTAAAAAAATGGCATATTGGAATTCCCTTGAGTAGATATAGAAGCATAGAGACACAATCAAATCTAAACTAAGAAATCTAGAAATGAAAGTATGCATGAACATATGGTACAAATACATATAGTATAAGATAAAAAATGTACATAAGCTGAGTCTATAGTAGTAGTATTCAAAAAAAAATATGAGTAGCATAGGGTGATCAATATAAATATATAAACAATGCTAAATCTGTGATATGGAGTATAGAATGATATAGCTTGGTAAATCAAAAGTTATGTATGGGATGTCCCCAATGGATGAATGTATCAATGTTGAATTAGTGTATCTATGTATGTGTCTCCAATGAGTAGATAATAGTAAATCTATAACTGTGTGGAGGACCTAAGTCTTGTAAATATATACAAACACTCCAAAATAAAAAGTGAAGCATGTATGTATGATAAAACTTGCTAGACTAACATAAATAACATATGTAGTATCTAACAAATATAAGTAATGTAAACATGGAAATACATACAATCTAATTTTTTTTATTTTCTAAGCAATATTTGAATGTTTTTTATATTTTGAACATACTATATATATATATATATATATATATATATATAGTAAGTATAAACTATGTATAACCAACATGAAAATGAAACTATATACAAGGAGCAAAGTAAGAGAAAATATATACAAGTAGGGAAGAACATGTTAATTGATGAGTCTCATAAGATACTCTTAATCAATGTATCATGTATCAAAGAGAGGAAAAGTGATCATGCTTGTTGTGTGATAAGGTACATGAGATTGGAGAATCATATGTAGTGAGTGATCTATAGATGAGACTAATTATGGAATGGGGCTATGAATCTATGGAGCTTACTAAACTAGTCTACAAACTATGGGGCTAGTTGAAACCCATCTAATAGTAGAATCTATAATTGGAGTGAATTTTCTATGTTGTAACATTGATATCTATGGTATTAGGGTCAAGAGAGGATATGTATAATCCACAACATGTTTCTAATGTATGGGTCTCTCTAATATAGGTCTCTATGGGAAAGTATGTGTACATGGTAATGCCATAGGATTAGACCTCACTTGCACTAGTGGCTCAACTAATATTAGAGATATGATAATGGACTATGTGTGTTGAATAGTAATTGGTGTCTATTGTATAAATAGCTATGGAATAGGTAAAGGATACTCATATGGAAGGCCCTCAACTATAACTACTTGATTAACATGCATATATTTGAAGAATTTATGCATGGTAGATGGGATAGCCCAAAGTTGTTGTATCCAAGGCCTACCCAATAACATATCAAATGTGTTATCACTAGGTACAACTATGAATCTAGTGGACACATGTGAAAGCATAACCTATAATGGTATTACTATCTCCCTGATGGAGTTATATACATGGCCACTAAAACCATGAATAATTGTATATGTCTAAGAAATGTGTTTCTCTCAATAACCCAAGTGTTGTATAAGTGTGATAGTACACATATTAACACTTGACCTATTATCAACCATGACACTTTGAATAAGATGATGATCAATTTAGACTTGTACAAAGAGTGCATATAAATTTGAGTCATCATCAACTATCTCTTATTCTAAGAAATTGATGAGAGGTCTAATTGGAACTATAATATGATGCACACCAATGATATTATTTAGAAGGTGTGTGTCTATTGTATGTGTATGATAGGATGTTGGTAGTGGATGTGCCTAATAATTATATTGAATACTTGAAGTGTATATTGTCTCATTATATGTATGTTTTGGAAATGGATTTGAAAATATTTTCAATGCTTTTTCTTCCATTGTTTGTGGTCTAGGTGCCTATGTAGGAGTGTCGACCTCAATGATATTAGCATATATCAAATCTTGTATTTTATGTCGCAAGCTAATGCATTTGTTTGTAGTGTCACTTGATGCCTTGTGATAAACACAAAATTCAATAGAATCATAATTATTTGGAATGGTCCTAGTCTTATCAACATTTTTATGGGAGAGAGAGATATGAATTTACATTCCTTGAGTTGTTGAAGGACACATGCTGATGATTTAGGAATATTTTTGAAAAGTATAATTAGAGGAGTTGATCAAACCATGTGAAGATGTGAATCTAAAGTTGCATTAACTATTATATTTTGATTTCTCTTATTTTTAGTGGGCCTCACTTTATATGGTGGCTTATTATAACTCTTGTTAGTTTAATTTGATCTAGTTGTGTATTTTAATTTACCCATAGAGAGAAGGTTGACTTCCCATTCATTAACTATATGGCATAGATATATGAATGATGGATTTTTTTTGAATATAATAACTTCATATAATGTTGGTAATAAACTCTATTTGAATATGTCGTGGAGTTGTCTACTTTTCATGAGGCTAGTCATCTTTGTTAATATAGTTTCATATCATAAGACATATTCAGCTATTGGCTCATTAGATTTTTGTTTGAGTTGAGAAACTTAAGCATAGGAAACCTTATCAATGATGTTGATAAAAAAATATGCCAAAAACACATCTACCAATGGATATAATGCCATGATAGATTGATTAGGAACATCATAGAACCATTGCAATGCATAGTCCTTTAAACTAGGAGGGAAAAACTTAGTGAGGAGCCAATCATTAGACACATAGTACAAACATGATACATAGAAAGATTGTAAATTATTCTTTGGGTCACCCTTACCATCATACAAAGTAATCTTGGGTGACACAAATCTAGATGTCAAAGGATTTACCACTATATGTTGTGTTAAAGGTGTATACATAAGAACATGAGAATCTAAGGCATGAGGTGGTCTAATGGCACCCTAATAAATATGTAATACCTTGGCCTATAGATCATGGATCTCATGCATAATGGATTGTAAATATGAAGAGGAGGAATGTGTACTATCCATAGGAGGTGTTTCTATTGGTGAAAGTTGTCTAGTTATAACAAGTTATTTTAGAATTTGAGTTGCCCCCATAGTAGGTGTAACAATATTAACATCTATAGGGTTATAAAATTGACCAATTGATGTGTTAATTTGAACCTCTTCATGGATAATATGGATAAGGTCATCTTGAATATTTGATTTCTTGGATATGTAATTTTGTAATTGTCTCTTATCAGTCTCATCAAATTGGTTATTGAATTCTACAATTTTAGGTTTGAAAGTAGGAAAACAAAATTATATATATTGTGAACCTTTTAAGGAATTTAATATATGAAAGATTTAAATAATAAATTAGGTCTAATATTTTATAATTAATTTATAAACATAGAAACAAAAGGATACAAACCCTAAGAGCATCTAGGTTTATGATTTTGTTAGTATTCAATGTAAGTCAGGTTTACAAAATAATTTAACTTTTAAGGAATTTATGGAATGTAAACCCTATGTTGTTAAATCACTAGAACAATAAATTTGGATATAAAATATACCAGAAATACAACCAATAATTTGTACAATAATTGATCTAATCTGACTATTCTAAAAATATCAATGAACCATGCAAGTATGTACTTAGCTGGAAACTAATTGAGATGAATGAATTGGTGGTTGGAAATTGGTGTAGAAGCTAATCAAAGTGTCACAAACTGGAAAAAGGTCTCATAACTCCTCTTGGATAGTAACATGGTCACTTAGATAGTGGTACACAATGCTAGTGTCCTCGCTACTACAATAGTGTCTTATGGTTGATAATCATGTAATCTTCTAAGAATATCCTCACCTAGGTTTGAGACTCTCATCTATGTGGATGAACTCTAATTCAATACCTATGACCTATTTTTGATTGATTTTAGAGAAAACCCTAGACCTATTTGTTATAATGGTATTTAAGGATCACAAATAAAAAAATGTAATGTTAGTTGGGTAGGCTAGACATGACATCAACACCAGTACCCTATTATGTTTAGAGTTGCCCACATACTAATACCTTGAGAGGGATCAAGCCTAATATAGTTCTCTCACCTAAGTGCTTGTTGTAAGTGAAAGTGAATGATAGTATGAGTGATAGATTGAGTGTTTTGATTGTTCTTGAGATTAGAAATATGAGTAATCTAAGCTTAAGAGTGTTGTATATGGATATATGCAAAATTAAGGCATAATAGGGATTAATGACCTTGATTTACACAATTATTTTTGAGTTTATTTATGAATATTTACATCTGATTTTTATCTAGTGGGTAAAGGGATATAAGTGGTGTATATATATTGATTTGGTTCTCATCAAGATATGATTTGAGTCTGGGCTGACCCTAAAGTGCCTTGAGAACTAGAAATATGTCTGTTGGGGTTAAAAAGGGGTAAGGGACATTAGCATGGTCCCTTGGTCGCTAGCATAGTTTACTAGTGTCCAAAGGGGTGAACTAGTGTGTAGGTGGCATAACCTAGGGCACTAGGGGACTGGATGCCTAGGGGAAGGTCTAGGACTAATTTTGGAATGTCTAGGTGTGGGTTAGACCCACATGAAAGATTGATAATGATAAAAATATGCCCTAAGATAGGTATATGGGTAAGCTATGGGTAGGGTGGTCTCAAGTAACACTCATTACACTCAAGTGATAGTTTATGTGACTATAAGTACCATATGAATCACCATGCTTAAATATTTTTCCATCTTTGGCCAATCAAATGCTTAGACAAGTTGTTTTAATTTAATCCTTCTAAAGTTTAGCATATATAATTTTTGGATTATTCCTCAAGGCCTTATTGAAGGATATTCCATTTTTTAATAAGCCCAAAGTTTGAGCATAGAAAACATTTAAAAGTGATTTTTCATATCATATAGCCTTATTTTTATGTCCCTTTATAGAATTAATTTGCGTGTTAGAATTGATCATTTGAGTTTTATAAAATTAATGGCCCTTATCATAATTGATGGGTTGAGTGAGATTGAAACTCCATTCTTAATTTCTAGATAATAATGCATTTAATTTTTAATATTAATGGATTTTAAAAAGGAAGGGAGGTTGAATTATTTAGTTCATGAGATTATGTTATATTCATAATTTCCTTTTGAGTAGGCTTTAGATCATCATGGCACTTGTAATGATAAGGCTCCACCTGTCAACCAATGTTTTGTAGGTAAATATTACTATAAACATTTTTATATGATTTCTTATTAAATATTTTTTCCTATGTTTATTTTCAACTTCAGCCTTTGATTTTTTGTTAAAATCATTGTGCTTGTTTTTTGCTTGTGTGGTTTTGATTATTTAAATGAATCATAACCTATTATGAAATAATTTTTTTCTCAATCAGGGCAAAATTTCTTGTATTTATATTTAGGTGTTACTTATGCTAAGCAGTCCAAAATTGGGACATATCCACTATCTCAACAATCTTCCCAAATTAAGCTTCAACTTTGTGCATGCATTCTAATTTATAATATTTTTGTATTTGAATTGTTTTTCAAGCATGAGAATATGGCAAGGATAGATGTACATAATGGTAAAGTCTCCTAAGAAATATACCCAATAAGGTAGATTCCACTAAAGTGTAGGCCCCAAGAGCCTCCTTCAGATAGATTAAGTTTACCATCCTCATATTTTATAAATCATTCAATGCACACATTTAAATTTATGCTTAGATTGATTTGGTAGTGCTAATATGGTAGTATATATTGGAAAATGCATGTACTGTGGATTGATTTTGTGGTATTAATATGCAAATGTATATTGGAAATAATCATATATGTGCATGATCAAGGGATAATAAAGGAGTTAAGAATAATAACCACTAATCTTCCATGGTACATGCCAATATCAAATTCTCTTCCATTTTATTAATGGTCTCAAGGCCTAGTTTTCACGCTCTAAACAATTTGGCCTCTTTATTTTCCTCTTTTTTTTACATGAAAATGATTATTACTTCGATCGATGAGGGTATATTTTTCAATCTATTATTAAAATTTATAAATTCCAATAACACCATGGATATTAGTGTGTATGTTGGTCACTCCCTTCTTAGAACTATTCTTGCCTTATCTAATTAGTTGACAATAAAAAGTCATACAAATGTGCATTTCCCAATTTTTTTATATTGTTTTTATTTTGATTCCCAGTTTATTTGGAAACCCCATTTTTTTGGGTCTATTATTAGTGGATTTATTATAGATTTCAAAGGCTCACCATGCACATTGGAGATGCTTAAAATAAATTTCCTTGCAAAGTGTTCTTTTCCCTATTTTTCATAGACCCAATGCATTTTTTGAGTTATATATGTTGGTAAATTTGTGTGAACCTTTGGATTGATAATATTTTTCATTCCCCTTGTTTCAAAAGGTATACATAGGTTTGTATTTTCAAAAATTATTTTGACTATACTAGGCATCTTTATTATATAAAAATGAGAGTAGTCTAGTTTGTAATATCTGTTGGCTAGATTTTTAGTAAAGAGAAGGCATTTCATATTTGAAATACACACATAAGGTATATTTAGTTGGAAAATCTTATGAAAGATTACTAATAATGCCATACATTATTTTTTATATTCATATAGTGTTTTGTAACAATCGAGTCTTATTAAATTTTATGAGTTGTGCACTCATACAAATAATTGAGTGTCTGTAATTGCAACATTATAAGTAATGCCACCATACCTATGCCTAGGATCTTAAGTGAATGAATTTTCCCATTTAGTTGAATTTAAAATGGTTAGTTTAAAAACTTTCTTAAATTTGGAAATGTGATTAAGGCTTGTTATTCTACATATTGAATTAAGTTTAATAAATAAACCTTATATTGCTATGGATTTTTGTAAAATGTCTTTTTAAGAACTCAAAAATCTTTGTTATTTTTTTGGTACCTCACCCAATACTATGATTTAAAATTTTAATATAGATGTACATTTAAAATTTTTGGGGAGTGAAACAAAGGATTGCTTATTATGAGTTCAACTTTGTGGTTATTTTCTTTTTTCCCTTTCCAATAATCTTCATTTTGTGATTAATATTATTTAGCCATTCATCTATAGAATTAGAAAAAATGTGATTGATAATGAATGGTGTATTTATGACTCTTTCATTTAGTTATATGTGTATTTTCATATTTTTTATATTATTAAAAGGATAGATGATTATTATCTAAAAAATGTAGGGCTAGAATTCAACAAACATCCTTTCTACAAATGTGTTAGTTGTGGTTACTTATTTATAAATTGCAACAAATATGTCTTTATTGACCTTTATTTACAATTTTTCATGATCTACCAAAAATTTAACTTGGCATATGATATGTCTACCCTACAAAAATGAATGTATTTTACAAAAAAAAATAGTTACAAACATATGACCATCAAATTTAGTCTTTTAATTATTTAATATTTTTAAATTGAGAACATGGGTACTGAAGCCTTCAGTTTTACCTATGGATGATTAATGACTTAAATTATTTTAACAAGAGAGGACCTAAATATTCCATTGCTCTTTGGTTCTCCACTTCAATGACTATAATCCATTTCAGATTAATATCATGAAAGTTAAAGAATGTTCTAGTAAAATACAAATAGAGACTCATGAAATTTGAGATTGAATTGATAGACACAACAGGGTTCTCATAATAAAGAATTGGAGATGAATATAGAATAAAATTACCTTATCTTTTATATATTTAGTGGTAACTTTTAGTTAAGACATAATGATCCTTTGAAGTGATTCACCTTGATTAGAATATATTTGATTTGTGTCGAATCTACACATGACATTTACTTGTCAAATTGAATGACTCCACTTTAAACACATGACATGCCTCTAATCAACTAGCTAATGATTTATACACTAACACTATTGATTATAATCAATAACATTATATTAAGTGTTTCTTTTCACTACTTATAAAGTATTATAATTTGTAACAAATGGATATGAATTATTGTAACCAAAATATTAAAATACTTTTTAAATTTTATAGCACTCAGATAATGATATGTACCTAGTGATATGATATATTAATGTATATGGGTTGATGGAGATGCCTACATGTGGAACACATCCCCCTTAGTTAGTTATATGGGTATAATATATTATAATGAGTGATAAATCATATCAAAGCACTGATTTGGGTAAATATTATGGTAAAAACCCTAATTTTATAGAATCACTTATATCTTCCAATTTGTTTCAAAATTTTATACATTTTTTGGTGTTGTAGAATATTTAAAGGAAGTCATAGTAAAAAAATTGAGCTTTTATGATCAATTTTAAGGGAGTTATTGATATTTTAGGTTTTTTTAATAAATTTGTCATATCAACCAAAATTTTAATAAATTTTTAGTGAAATTTTTATTGATTTGGTATAAATATAAAAGAGATATACAATCAAAATTGTAAAAGTTTTGGACACGTTTTGTGGTAGTTATTGTGATTTTATGATTTTTAATATATTCACTAAATAGACCTATTTTTTTGGATTTTTTTTAATATAGTTTTCATTGAATTTGAAATATCATAAGTAGAAGCTATAGTAAAAAAATTGGACTGTTTATTAGTTTCACATGAGTTATTGAAATTCTAGTATTTTTCCTTAACTCTAGTTTTTTTTATAGATCATGAAGTTACAAGTATTTTTAGGGGAGGATGATATTTATGCTAGAGAATGGTGGATTATTTTTAAGGATTATAATGTTAGAATAATTTGGTGGAAGAGTCATTTCTGACATTTGCTTTATGGACCTGCAACACTTTAGTGGGATGAGTTGGGCCTAAAATGATGTAAAATTTTATGGGAAGAAATGGAATAAGTTTTCCTAGATTGATGGGGTTAAAAAGAAAAATAAAATACATAAGGGGAATAAGAGGATGAAAATAATGATGATGGTAATGAATAAGAGAATAAAGATAATGGAGAATAAAAATTAGTGGAAGAAAATAATGACAATGAGGAAGAACATGACAATGATGAAGAAGAATAAGAAATAAAGCATAATGATGATGAGGAGATTACATATGGTGCAAAAGGAGAGGTAGAGGATCTCAAAGAGGAAGAATAAGAATTAGATGACAAGGGTTCAAATAATTTGGCTCCAAATAAATCAGAGTCAAATTTTTAGTTTCATGTATGCATCCAAAAGAAGAAGGTTATTATGTACATAAATGCTAGCAACAAGTATAACTTCATCAACATGGATGTGGCCCAACATCTATAGGTTCAATCAAATAATATCAAGGAGGCTCGAGTAGATGGTAATAATAATCTAGTTTTTAAATAGTTTAAACTCATTATGGACAAATATATTTTGCATTTTTTTTTTATGCTTTGGATATGGATGGTGTGGATATGATTCTTAGATATCCATGGTTATAAACTTAGGAACAATCAATATTAATGTTCATAAGAAGTTCATGAAGTTTTGTTATATGAAAAAGAAGGTCACTTTAGAAGATATCATAGTTCTAAAGGCATAAATAATAGCAAAGGTAGAGCATGAGGATGAGATTGAAATAGGTGATGAAGATAATGAGAAAGATTTAGATGATGACATAGATGAATAAATAATACAAGAAGAAAATAACACTTCATATACTCAAGAGACATAGGAACCACAAAAAGAAAATGTGGAAGAAGTATAATAAAATGTTGAGGTGTATAGACACCCACATCATCATGAGAGGAAAAAATCATGGAGCCATGTGATGGAGTGTCATAAAAATAATCACTTTGACTATATAGGAAATCATAGTACTGATCACTATGGATATGCATGAAAGCCAAAGAAGAAATACTATGGTTAGGTATGGAATTAGAGTATTATAATGGCCTATGGAACATGTAATATGTGAGAAAATAACTATGAATATGCATGGAAGGATAAATATTATGGTCATGAATGGAATCAAAGTAGCACAATGAAATATGGTACATGGAATCAAAGGAGGAATAATTATGCCTGAATACCAAGGTGGTATATTTATGATCATGAATGGAATCAGAACATCATAATAGAATTTGTAAACAAGGTTAGGGAGATATCACTACCAAGATCACATATGGATGGTTAGATGATAGAGATTAGAGATAAGTTTGGAATGATTTGAATCATACTCATTATTTGGTTTATTCTTATGTTTTGGGGATGAAACATTTCAAGGAGGGAAGGAATGATATGTAAATAGGGATATGATATATTAATGTATATGGGTTGATGAAGATTTTTAAATGTGTCACACATCCCCCTTAATTATTTATATGGGTCTAATATATTAGGATAAATGAGTAACTTATGGAATTAGTGCATTGGGTAATGGTCAGCCTACATTGTGATTAGGAGGTTATCCATCCATTATTAGTTATAAATAGGTCTATATAAAGGAGGTGAATATTATTATGAATAAATCAAGTGTTGATTCTTCTATTTGGTCTAAGGATATTGGAGGTTGTCCCCTCGAAGAGACATTACGGAGTTATTCTTTCCTAGAGTAGCATTGTCTTAAGGTATTATTCTATTTTTGCATATATTGAATATTTGGGCATCTTGACCCACCAATATCTATTGTGTTGTGTTGATCTACATTATATTTTTCATATTTTAATTATTAAGTTTGGATCATAATAATGTCTATTATATCCACATTAGATCATAAACTACTAAAATTATTTTGGTTCCATTAAATTTATAATTTGAATGATTAGGTGGTCCAAAAGAGTCATTAATGCCAAATTACATGTACTTTTATATGTTTTGTTGTATATTTAACCTTGAGTCTCATCCTCTAATTACATGAATTTTTAATAAATGTGGGCCAAAAAGGGATCAAGAACTAGGACAAGCCTAGTTTTCTCAATTACTTTAGGGTATCTCTTGATGCAAGTCTATGAATATGCTCCAATAAGTGATGGGATAAACCTACTCACTTTAGGATCTCAAGAATCAGATCTAGTATAAGAGTTTCATTTGGTGGAATAGATTCATTCACAATGTGGCTTAAGACTTATATCTTAAAGCTCAACCTAGTGAGTCCTGTAAAACCAACAACTAATACTAACTAAATGGTGGATGTTCATAATGATGCTAGTCTAGGTGAGGATTGCATCAATATATGAAAATTAAAAAAGGAGGGAAATTGGTAGGGCATTAAATAGAATCAAACTATTAATTACTTTTTTAGTGCTACATTAACTAAAATCTAGTATGAAATAACCATCATCTATAAAATATAATTTTAACTCAAAATTTAAATAAACATGGTGAAACATTATAAGGAATAATTCTTATATCAATAAATTTCATAATGGAATTGTTGACATGTGGTTTGAACCAACATACTAAGCTTTGGATAGAAATATTTCTATTGCCTCTCCTAAAAGGAAACCAATCTTCCCCAAGGTATATATCACCAGGTCATGGCATATTAAATACCTCAGCGGTTGATATGTGTATCGTTCCAATCAAGGTGCCTATTGGTTTAAGCTTAAACAATGTAAATCAAACTTCAATAAATTTTCTAAACAAGAATCAATAAATTATATTAAAAATATTATCATTTCATTATAAATCATTTATCTTCTTATATCAATAATGAAACACAATTGAAACCAAAATATTTAGTTGTGCATAAGAATATTACAATTTAAACTTAATCTAAAGCTATTCTAACATGGGTTATAAAAAAGAGAAAAAAATAAGGGTGTGGAGAATTAAAAATGAGTATACTTTGGATATAATAAAATTATGATTTTGATGATTATACAAATCTCTTGAAAAAATAGTCTTCTACTTGACCAACATTTGCACAACTAGGAACAAAGACAGTGTTAAAGTTTGAGGACAAATTTAATTATGTATAAAAAGAGACAAAGCCACCATATACATGCATAGGTAATTAATGTTAATATCCATAGGTTTTAAGCACTCACTTAAGATTGCTCAAATACTCTAATGAACTAAAGCGTATCTAAAACATAATAGGCTCATATAAGAAAAAATTTAACTAAGAAAATAAAAAAAATGCATAAGTAGAAAAGGTTAGACCATCTGATCTGTTATCTATCTCTATCTAGTAAATAATTTATCTAGACCTTATTTTGTTTAATATCTGGTCTTATATAAACATTTTAGTTACAGAATTCATTAATCACCCACCCATTAGGTGGTTACAAGAATTTATTAAGTAGTAAAAAATGTCTAGATTCAATGAAAATCATGTTAAATCCTAAGACCATTAATGTCAAGGCCATGATGATAAATTCAATATTAAATTTTGAGTGACTAAGAGTGGTTGGAATTCATTAATTAAATCAGGCACCCACTCTATGTGTAACAAGTCCCATCCTTATTTAATGAGATATTAAACCTATTATTTATCTTCTTTGCTTGATCCCAATTTACATGCCATAGCTTGATTAAATGTTTATTATTGATTTACCTTGAATTATGTGTCTTCTTGATCAATCACCATTATGAGACAAGCCATATTTTGGCCCAACTAGTAAGGTGGATAACACAATTCATTCTTGACATTTTACATTTTGATGAATAGAGACAACCATCAAATTTGACCTCATTATCGATGGGATGGTTTTCCAAGTTGATTTTTCCATTCAGCTCCACTGTGTCCCATTTTATAGGCATTCTTTTTCATGTGGTGTTTTTTCATAGTTTAGAAGCCCTTTATTTTATGTGTCATTTGTGGGACATGGCCTTTGCCACTTTGGATGTCAAGGTGTAAATTTTTAGGTCATGTTATGTGGCAACCTCTCATGAGTCATGTTTTGAATTTGGGCATGAAATGAATTTTTTCCTTTTCATGTGTAATACTACAAAGTTATGCCATGTAGTGGCTCTTTGCATCATCACAAAGTCATAGGAATTTGGCTCTGGGGGACTTGTTTTTTATGTTATAATGGTGTGATGGTGAAAAAGCTTGACAAGTGGTAGCTCCTCACATTGTTGTAGGGTCAGAAGTCTTTATAGTTGAAATTTGCTTCTAAAATTCCTTTTGATGTATGATAGAGTAAAAATTGGATAAGTGGCATCCTCTCTCTTATTCATGAAGTCACATGATTCAGGAAATAATTTAGGTGATAATTTGGGTGATGGGTCCACCCCAATTGATGACGAAACTTCTAGAAGCCATAAATTTTATACCGTAGCTTTAATTGACTCACTGTTTGAATTGTTGGAAAGATAAGAATGAAGAGAATGAGGTGAGATGGCATGGAGCCTTGATCACTAGGTTTTAAACCTCAGAAACCTAATAGAAGGCCCCAAATTTCAATTTTAGTAGTATAGGCTAAAAATAGTAAGTTTCTAAAAATAGTGATTCCTTGAATTCTATATTGTTGTAAATTGTGGAAGTCAAACCACTTAATCTCCATTGATATTGGTGACCTTCCACATACTCCTCTCACCTTAAAAACATGTATAAATGAAGATGTAACCTAAAATGGAAATTAGACATCTTTTATAAGAGATAGGCATATGTTTGGGTATACAAATTTAGTGAATAAAACATCTCTTCTCATAGATAACATTATTGTTATTATGTTGTTCATATTTCTTGAATTATCTTTCAACCAAGGATTTTGAGTTTTGGATCAGTGGTATCAAAGAAGTTTGTGTTTAGAGTGTATGATCCTAAGGATGAGGTTAGATTACAAGAAGCTTGGGTGGAAAATAGAACCAACAGACTATCCACGTATTCACTCCAAATGACTTCAAATGGCAGATAACATTGAGACATTTGATCCTTTCAAGGAAATGGTGAATGAATCCCTCTAATGGAAGTAAGTGTAGATGCTACAACAATTCTCTCAAATTCTCCAATAAATCTTGATGGGAAATTTTGGCTCCTCATATACACCCCCACATCTTTTTAGTGGCCCAACACCCTTCAAGGTTTAGGTGAATTTTGATATCCCTACATTTGAAGGCAAAATCAATGCTGATGTAGTAGAAAATTGGTTGGATCAATTATCTTCTTATATTTTTGTAAATAAATTCATCGATAAAGAGAAGATCACTTTTGATCTTTTGAAAGCATCATTGCCTATCAAAAATTGGAGGGAAGTGTACAAAAAGAGATTCAGTGCAGATGATATTGGCCTTGAGGTAGAACCTACCTAGGATGATTTCATATAAGCTGTAAAGGAAGAATACTACCCCATTGTAGCATATGATGATCTTTATATAGAGTGGCAACAACTTCACCAAGGTAATAAATAATCTATTCAAGATTACACTGACATTTTTCATTCTCTATTTACGAGATTGGGCATCCAAGAAAGTGAGAAACACAAGGTTCTCAAATATCATGGTGGACTACAATGGTACATATGGGGAGAAATGAAACTCTTTAATTTGGAAACCCTCAGTGAGGTGTACAAGTTCATAGTGAAGATTGAGAAGAAGCATGGAAGAATGAATATGAAGAGTCAGCCTTCAAAATGGAAAAGTGACAAAGAAGGTCAAATACAAAGCTAAAATTTGAAGAAAAAGGAAGGAAAGATTAGGAAGTGGTGTGATTATCACAAATATGGAACTTACTCGAAAGAAGAATGTCGAGACATCAAGTCCCTACTTTTTAAGTCACAATCCTCAACATCTAATGATCTACCTCATATAGACCCTATAGTTGAAGAGGTTGAAGAAGAGATTGTAGACGTTGAGCCTAAAGCCATTACTGATTCATCACAAACCCATGAGGAGAGGCTAGAGGAAAAGGAAAGGTTGTTTCACTTTAAGTTATGGGTGAAAGGTAAGCCTCTGAATTTTATTCTTGATAGTGGAAGTCAAAAGAATTTAATCTCTACTAATATTGTGAAAATCCTAAATCTATCCATGAAGCCTCACCCAAATCCATATAGTATTAGATGGTTGAGTGTAGGGAGAAACCTCCATGTCACCCACCAATGTCTTCTCTCATATGTAATAAAACCTTTCCAAGATGAGGTCTTATATGATGTGGTCAATCTAGATGTTTGTGATGTACTCTTTGGTCAGCCATTTATGTATGATCGACATGGAATCTATGAATCAAGAAATTGAAGGATCATTCTCACTCTTGGAACATGATGTTACAAGGTACGAGAGGTACCACCTTCTACATTTGTCTCTCTGATTAGTGCCAAGAAATTTATTCTCATGGTGGTCAGGCCATAAGAATACAAAAGGGCCAATGTTGCAACCCTGACTACAAAAATAACACAAAAATAGAATCAAATAGATACCAAGTTAAATAATTTCATGGCCTTCCATCCATAGACTGATGGTCAAATAGAAATGGTGAACAATCGGGCCCTACATAGTTCCATAAATCACATTCCTTCCAAGTATGCATCAAGAATCAAATAAAAATACAACTACCACACTTGATATGAAAATATTAATGTAATGGGGACCATTTATTTTCAAGGGAGGAATGATCTAGGCAATAATTCAGGTGATAATTTGGGTGATGGGTCCAACCTAATTGATGACAAAACTTTCGAGAGCCATAACTTTTGCATTGTAGCTCCAATTGACTCACCATTTGAACTGTTGGAAAGATAAGAATAAGGAAAATGTGGTGAGATGTCATGAATATTTGATAGATGTATTTTAAACACAAAAAACCCAATGGAAGGCCTCAAATTTCAATTTTAGTAGTGTAGTCTAAAAATAGTAAGTTTCTAAAAATAGTAATTTCTCAAATTTTGTATTATTGTAAATTGTGAAAGTTGAACCACTTAATCTCCCTTGAGATTGGTGACCTTCCACATCCTCCTCCCACATTAAAAACATGTATAAATGAATATGTATCCCAAAATGGAAATTAGACATCTTCTCAGAGATAGGCATATGTTAGGGTCTACAAATTTAGTGAATAAAACATCTCTTCTTAGAGATAACATTATTGTTATTGTGTTGTTCATATTTCTTGAATTATCTTTCAACCAAGTATTTTGAGTTTTGGATCAGTGGTATCAAAGTGGTTTGTGTTTAGAGTGTATGATCCTAAGGATGAGATCATATTATAGGAAGCTTGTGTGGAAAATAGAACCAACAAACTATCCACCTATTCACTCCAAATGACTTCAAATAGCAGACAACACTGAGACATCTGATCCTTTCAAGGAAATGGTAGATTAAGCCCTCTAATAACAACAATCATAGATGATAAAAAAATTCACTCAAATTATCCAACAAATCTTGATGGGAAATTTTAGCTCCTCATCTACACCCCCACATCCTTTTAGTTTTCCAACACCCTTCAAAGTTTAGGTGAATTTTGATATCCATACATTTCAAGGCAAAATCAATGCTAATGTAGTATAAAATTGGTTGAATCAATTATCTTCTTATTTTTTGATAAATAAATTTACCAATAAAGAGAAGATCACTTTTGCTCTTTTGAAAGCATCATTGCCTATCAAAAATTGGTGGGAAGTGTACAAAAAGAGATTTAGTGCAGATGATATTGGACTTAAGGTAGAACCTACCTAGGATGATTTCATATAAGTTGTATAGGAAGAATACTACCCCATTGGAGCATATGATGATCTGTATATAGAGTGGAAACAACTTTGCCAAGGTAAGGAAAAATCTATTCAATATTACATTGGCATTTTTCATTCTCTATCTATGAGATTGGGCATCCAAGAAAGTGAGAAACACAAGGTTCTCAAATATCATGGTGGACTACAATGGTACATACAGGGAGAAATAGAACTCTTTAATTTGGAAACCCTCAGTGAGGTGTACAAGTTCATAATGAATATTGAGCAAAAGCATGGAAGAATAAATACAAAGAGTTATCCTTCAAAATGGAAAAGTGACAAAAAAGGTCAAACACGAGGTCAAAATTGGAAGCAAAAGGAAGGAAAGACTAGGAAGTGGTGTGATTATCAAAAATCTAGAGATCACTCCAAATAATAATGTCAATCCATGAAGTCCTTGCTTTTTGAGTCACTATCCTCAACATTTACTACTCTACCTCATACAGACCCTATAGTTGAAGAGGTTGAAGAAGAAATTATAGATGCTGAGCTCAAAACCATTGTTGCTTCATCACATACCTATGAGGAGAGGCTAGAGGACAAGGAAAGGTTTTTTCACTCTAAGTTATGGGTGAAAGGTAAGCCTTTTCATTTCATTTTTGATAGTGAAAGTCAAAATAAATTAATCTTTGCTAATTTTGTGAAAAGCCTAAATCTATCCATGAAGCCTCACCCAAAGCTATATAGTATTAGATGGTTGAATCCAGGGAGAAACATTCATGTCAAGCCACAAGAATCTAAAAGGGCTGATGTTGGAGCCCTGAATACACAAAAAACACAATAATAGAAGCAAATAGATACCAAGCTAAAGAAGTTCACTACCTTCCATCTATAAACTGATGGTTAGATAGAAATGGTGAACAATTGGGCCTTACATAGTTCCATAAAGCACAGTCCATTCCAAGTATGCATTAGGAATAAAATCAAAATACAACTACCACACTTGATGACAAATCTTGATGCAATGGGGACCATTACTTCTCAAGGAGGGAGGAATGATCTAGGCAACAATTCAGGTGATGAGTCTACCCCAATTGATGATGAAAATTTTGGGAGCCATAAATTTTGCACCGTAGCTCCAATTGACTCTCCATTTGAACTTTTGGAAATATAAGAATAAGGAGAATGCAGTGAGATGGCATGAAGATTTTATCTATGGATTTTGACCCTCAAAAACCCAATGGAAGGCCCCAAATTTCAATTTTAATAGTGCAGTCTAAAAATAGTAAGTTTCTAAAAATAGTAATTCCTTGAATTCTATATTGTTGTAAATTGTGGAAGTCAAACCACTTAATCTCCCTCAAGATTGGTGACCTTCCACATCATCATCCCACCTTCAAAACATGTATAAATGAATATGTATCTTGAAATGGAAATCAGACATCTCTTCTCAGAGATAGACATATGTTTGGGTTTACAAATTTAGTGAATTAAAAATCTCTTATTAGAGATAGCATTATTGTTATTGTGTTGTTCATATTTCTTGAATTATCTTTCAACCAAGGATTTTGAGTTTTGGATCATCACAACCTTTGGCTCAAATAGGTTTTACACTATGGAGTGTAGGGTTGTGAGAAAGTTCCATGTGGAAAATTATCATAGTTTCACATGTTTTTACCCTTGGAAAGTTGTGAGTCATGAAAATTGAATGTGACCAAGTCACAAAAACTATGAATAACTTGGAATGGGCTCCAAAATATGTGAATAAATCTCACATAAAAAAAATAAAAAAGTCTAAATACCTATGTGAAAAGGCACAAAGTCAAAGATCTTTTTATAAATTTAAATAAATAAATAAAGCTATGAAGAAAAGGGGAAAGTTGTTAGACACCCATGATATCTATTCTCTTTACTTTTTTAGTATAGTAGTTATTATGGATGCATATGTTTTGTAAGTCATCCTGTGACCTTTTGTTTTATCCCACATTCATGGGAAGTACTAGTTTCTTAGATTATAATTTGTATATAAGTGTTGAGGCTAATGAAGGCATCCATGAAATTATTATATTGAGATTTATCAAAGGAGGTTTCCCCCTCAAAGTGGCTTGTGATCAATTCAATATTTTCAAGCATTCTATTAGATTTAATTCATGCTACTAATTCTTGTTATTTTATGCATTTTTATTAATTGTTACAGGAGGATCCTCTCATCTGGAATCAGATAATTTTTTAGGGCAATTTTTTTCTTTATAAAGTCTTAACTCTGTTCTACTACATACTTCATTTTTGTAATTTTTAAGAAAATATTAACTCTATTCTACTGCATAACTCAATTAAGTAATTTTATGTAATTTGTTTTGAATCGTGGTAAAAACTTGATCACATAACTATGGGATGTGCAGGGAATGGAATTTTAGGTGTCTAAATAAAGTTTGAGGATCATTGGGGATATAGATGGAGAGATATTATGAAATAATGAAAAAAAACTTTGATTTCTCTTTTTTGTTTTCTATCTAGCGATAAGTCCTCTGAGATTCTAATGATACTATATGAATGGTTTGTGGATTCTAGTTTCTATCAAATATCTACCTACAAGTCCTCTAACAATTTGTGGATACTTTGATGATTAATTTTTTTGAGTCTACTGGAAATATTTTGAAATTGATAGAAATAGGCCCTAAATTTCAATGGTTGCCCAAGGGTTTTAAAATATCACTCTGGTCACCAATGTCATCTAAATGAGTACCGCTCTCCAAAAATTTTCTATCCATAGATTTACCTCTAAGAGACAACTCTTGGTTTTCCTTATGGATGGGAACTACTCAATTAGGAAGGGGTCATTACCCATTTCACTATGAATTCCTCTTAATGGGCTAGTTACTTTAGGGTTCTTATGGTACTCCTCATGATGAGTTTTAGGGATTTCACCGAAAATTCCATTCCCTACATTTTCTTCCTTGAGGTCCCATATCTCAATTCCAATCTTAATTCCCACAAATATCAATTTTCCCTTTTTTAAGTTTTGCCATAAATTCTATTTTTATCTATTTTCCTCAAAAAATTTCCATAATGTTCATTATTTCTTTCTACTCCTTTGTCCCTTGATGACAAATTTTATAGTTTTTCCATTTTTACTCCTAAAATTACCCTTACCTTTGTTAGTCATGCTCCCACTACAATTGTTTTTATTAAAATCACCTTTACCCCATCTGTTTTCACCCAAATTCAAAAATTTCTTTACTAAATGTGTCTTAACTTTAGTTTTCCTATCCATTACAAAATAAATATGTTATTCAAGTCATGGTACTAACCCAAAAAGGAGAAAAAAATGGAGGATGAAATTGCCACCCTCAAGACCCACATCAAATATCTTGATGAAAAAATTCTTTGCCTCAATCTTCAACATACCACCATGAACAATAGATGACATCTAGATTCTTCTTCAAACATTGGGTTTTCTTCTTCCAACAATTATTGTGGGTTAAAGCTTAATTTTTCTTGATCAAATGGTGTAGATCCAATTTTATGGATTTATTAGGTAGAATAATATTTTAGTTTGCATAATACTCTTGATGCCAACAAAGTCCTGCTTGCATCCTTTTATGTGTAACTTGAAGCCCTTCAATGATATCATTGGTATACCAAGGATCATGATGAACCCATATGGACTAATTTTTGCACCCTCATTTTATAAAAATTTGGCCCTATTACTTTTGATGACTTCACTGGAACACTCACTAAACTTTGCCAAACAAAAAATATTAGAGAATATCAAATATAATTTGAAAAACTGACCAAACATATAGAGGGATTATTTGATTAATTCTTCAAGAGTTTCTTTTTTAGAGGATTGAAGGATGCAATTCAATTTGAAATCAAAATGTTCTAGCCCAACATGATGATGGAATCCTTAGGGTTGGCTAAGTTGGTAGAGGACAATGTTGTAGCTCAATAATGATTCAAATCTAATTTTGCTCTATTAAAAAATATAGCTCCATAATAATCTCAAACAATGCCATCCCCCATGACCACTCCTATCAAGCATTTGACTAGAGCAAAGATGTAATCTCATAGAGGAACAAATTATGTTATAACTATGATGATAAATTCACTCAAAGACATCGATGTGAAAAGCAAAAGTTTTACTTATTGGATGTGGACTCTCCACTTGAAAATAAAGATTGGGAATATCTTTAGGATATAATAGATGATCAAAAATAAGCTCAACCAATTTTGGAACTTTCTTGTCAAGAAGACCAACCAGAGACCTCTCTCCATGCCTTAATAAGATCCACTACCCCTGAAACCATGTGGGTTAGGGGTTACTTCAAGAAAATCCCTCTCATAATACTCATTGATTTGGGTAGCACTCATAACTTTATTGACCCTTGGATCACCAAATAGGGTAATTGTTTTATCCATTCTTGCTCAAAATTTGAAATCATGATTGTGAATAGGGGCACATTTCCTTGTAAAGGGAAGTGTCATAATGTGCATATCTCTATTGGATATTATAACTTACACTCCAACATGTTTGCCTTGCCCTTAGGTAGATGTGATATTGTATTAGGATCCCAATGATTATGCACACTTGGACCCATCTTATGGGATTTTTCTAAACATTCGATGCAATTTTTAGAGAATGGGCAAAAACACACATTGAAAGGCTTACAACTAGGATCTCTCATCATCACATGGAAACATTTCTTAAGAATATTTCACATGCCATCATTGCCTGGATCCATTCCATTCAAATGCAACCATCAATAGTCTCCATTGCTCCTTATGATCTACAAACCATTCTATAGAGGTATGCATGTGTCTTTACCAAACAAGTGGGATTTCTACCTTTAAGATGAGAGTACCAACATATTCAGCTCCTTCTTGGAAGCATTCCTCCCAAATTAGGCCTTATCTCTATCCATTTTATAAAAATACTAAGATCAAAATACTCATTTGAGACTTACTGAAGCAAGGCATTATTCACCCTAGTACTAGCCCATATTCTTCCTCAGTTCTCCTTGTTTAGAAAAAAGATGGGTTATGACACCTATAAATTGATTTTTATGCACTTAATCACCTCATAATCAAGGATAAGTTCTTGATTTTTTTTATTGATCATATTCTTGATGAGCTTCATGGAACTTATTTTTTCTCTAAGTTGGATCTCTACTCTAGATATCACCAGATCTGACTTCATGAGGATGATATACCTAAGAGAGATTTTCACACATATGATGGCCACTATGAGTTTCTAGTCATGCCCTTTGGCCTCACTAATGCTCCTTCAACATTTTAGGCATTGATGAATAAAATATTCTAGTCTTACCTATGGAAATTCATTTTAGTCTTCTTTAATGATATCCTCATCTATAGTAAAACATGGTCTAAGCATCTCTAACATTTAGAGCTTGCACTGTAACTTCTATCTAACCATCATATTTATGCAAAATTAGTCCAATTTTACTTTTAGATAAGAAAAAGTGGAGTATCTTGGGAATATTTTTTTAGCCCAAGGGGTTTGGGTGGATCCTAAATAAATAGCTACCATGATAAATTGACCTCATCCTCAAACACTTAAGAACCTCTATGGTTTTTTGGGGCTAACTGAATACTATTATAGGTTTGTCAAGGATTATGAGAATATTACATCTCCATTAATGGCTATGTTGAAAATGGATGCTTTTACTTGAACACAAGATCTTGAGTATGTATTTAAAGAATTTAAACAAGCTATGTGTACTACACCTATTCTAGCTATTCTATATTTTGCCAAGACTTTCACTATCAAGAGTAATGCTTGTGACAATAGACTTGGTGTTTTTATCCTTCAAGAAGGATGCCCCATTACATTCACTAGAAAATTCCTTTCTAGCAAGAATTTAGTCCTCTCTACTTATGAAAAGGAAGTGATGGTCATTTTTCATGTAGTATAGAAGTGGTGGCCATACCTACTAGAGGATCATTTTTACATCAGAACTAATTACTAGAGTCTAAAACATTTCTTAGAGAAATGAGTTTCTACCCTATCACAACATAAATAGGTCTTCAAACTCATTTTTTATGACTATGAGATCACTTAGAAGAAAGGTAAGGACAATATTGTGGTTGATGCTCTATCTCACACATTTGTAGACCAAGCTTCCCTTTCAGCTATTTCCATGCCTATTCTGAATTATATGGATACTATATAATAGGGGTATGTAAATGAATCTTCATTATCTATAATCATTCAAAAGTTGGCCACTAACCCCTAAATTGTATCACATTATTCTTGGGATGGTGCTTCTCTATGATACAAAGGTCATCTGGGGCTTCCCCAGAATATAAATCTTCAACAGGTTGTATTCTATGAACTCCATGCTTATCCATCCATAGGGAACTCAGGGTTTATCAAAAAATGTGAGAGAATATGACAAATTATTTTATAAGGGAATGAAAAAGACAATTAAATAGATGGTGGTTGAATGTGATACCTACCAATGCAACAAGGGTGAAACAACACTCATCCCTAGGTTGTTTTAATCCTTGCCCATCCCTACTAGGATTTGGATAGATATTTCTATGGATTTCATTACGGGGCTCCCTAAATTTAGATGGAAAATGATGATCTTAGTATTGGTTGATTTCCTCTCCAAATATAGTCATTTTCATGCCCTCATCCATCCCTATACCACCTCCATAGTCATATAAATTTTCCTAGACCAGATTTTCCATCTTCATGGCATTCTTTCATCCATTGTCTCATATTGTGATTTCACCTTCATAAACCATTTTTGGATAGAACTATTTTGACACACCAGTACCCAATTGAAGATGAGTTTTAGGTATCATCCACAAATGGATGGCCAAATTAAAATTATTAACAAATGCTTGAAAACTTTCCTTTGTTGCTTCACCTCAAAATAACAACATTAGTGGGCAAAGTGGCTCCCTCTTATTCAATGGTGGTATAATGCCTCCTACCACACTTCAATGAAAATGACTCCATATGAAGTGGTCTATGGTCAAACATCACTAGTGCTCCTTCTATACACCCCTAATAGCTCATCAATTCAAGTGGTCAACATGATTCTCTAAACTTGAGATTAGATCCTCAATACCTTACTAAACAATATTCATATGGCACAAAATTGAATGAAACAATAGGTGGATCAAAACCATTCTAAAAGCACTTTTCAAGTAGGTGTTATGGTTTTTGTTCACATGCATCCCTAAAAGTAATCCTCCCTAAAACTCAAAGGGCATCATAAGATAGCTCCTAAGCTCTATGGGCCTTATAAGGTTATTTAGAAGATTGGGTTAGTTACTTATAAGTTATAACTCTCACCTTATTCTCAAGTTCACCTAGTATTTCATGTCTCTTGTCTGAGGAAAGTTCTTGGCACAAACATCAAAGTGTAGACTATTTTACCAAAAATTGATAATGAAAGATCCATTTTTATTGATCTAGAGGCAATATTAAATAGGTGCACATGCCAACTTCACTCCTATTTCATCACTAAGGTTTTAATTTAGTGGCATAAAATGCAATCAGAGGATGCTACTCTTTTAGATTCAACACCAATTCCCACATTTGAAGCTTTGAGGACAAAGCTTTTTCTAAGAGGGAGGGAATGTTATGAACCTATGATATATGTTCTCTTTACTTTATTAGTATATTAGTTGTTATAGATGCATATGCTTTGTAAGTCATCCTTTGACCATTTTGTTTTATCCCACATTTATGGGAAGTAGTAGTTTCATAGATTAGAATTCATATATAAGTAGGTGTTGAGGCCAATTAAGGCATCCACAAAATTATTGTATTGAGCTTTCTTAAAGGAGGTTGCCCCTTCAAAGTGGATTGTAATTAATTCAATATTTTCAAGTGTTCTATTAGATTTAATTCATGCTAATAATTCTTATTATTTTTTGCATTTTTATTAATTATTGTAGGAGGATCCTCTCAAAAGCATAAAATTAATTCAATGTTAAATCCCCTTTTGAAACTCCTAGTTAATTAGCTCAAATAGGAAATAAATGACTAAGTTAAATGCAAATCAATGTAAATAATTTATCCAAATCAATCTAAATTAATGCAAAATTGAGCTAAATTTCTAAAGAAGAGTTACAAATAAGATCAAGGCAATAATTAAAATATTTGCATAAGTCCAAATTTTAAATATACAATAAGATAATGAGAAGATTAAATTAAGCCCTAAGATAACAAAGATAGATTGGACTTCTAACAAATTTTCATAATCAATTCATAAAGTTTTAGATGTTATTTTTAGGCCAAGTGCATATAATTAAAAGTTATCATTTAGACTTGGTTAAAACACTAGAACAAATTACAAATTTTGTATCTACACCTAACAACTTATATGAAAATGACAATTAAATAGGCATAAACTATTAAACACTTTTGAAATCAAGACCATAATTCATAAATAAAATAAGGGGTACCATGATTTATATGAAATTAGGGCATGTTATATAAGTAACATAAAGAACTTGACCATATTACCAACTATAAATAATAGTAACTCTCATTTACCATAGTGATTTTATAAGGTCTCATAGTTAAGCGATGAAATGGTCAAATGAACAAAACTCAATCTAACTAATTCATAATAAAAATCATAGAGATCTTAGCTATGTAACTCTAAGATAGAAACACACAAAATCATATATGTTTGAGTGAGAAAGCATAAAAAATAATCAAACCTATGAAACATTTACAAAGCTTTATTAGCTTGTGACATTTTATAAAGTCTTCTTCTAAAAAAATTCATAATGTAAAATAGAGGCCACCACCATACTCAAAAATATGCATTTGATCATGCATATTCAAAAAATACTATTTAATTATATCTTAAAAGCAATCAAAAATAAATTACTAGATTTAAATAAAATATTATCTAAATTAAAGAGATAATTGAGAAACAATTTCCACTTTTGGGCCTCTTAAACTTATCCCTTGTCTAAATGTAGTTTTAGATGATCATTGCTAACTGATTTTGATTTTGGATTTGAACTCTAAAGGCTTATGTGTGAATATCCATATTCATCCCTTAATTCTAGATAATTATATGAAATGGTGTGAAATTTTATGAATTGGTGATAGGTTGACAAGCATAAAAAATGGCCTTGGGTCAATAGAGTACCCTGATGCTCCATGTGGCAACATCATGCAACTTATGATTTATGGGATCATTTTACAATTTTAGGTTCATTTCATACTAGTGTCCACATGGTAAATTTGTTTGAATTGACATCCTACTAATTCCATGTCTTTATCACCTATTCTACTTGAAAATATGCCACCTAACAACCTATCAATGGTCATGGGGATCATTTTTCATGTTTTTCACTTTCCTTTACAATAGATAGATGATATACATCCCTATTTACTTTTAATCTAACTATGAACACTTAGACCTTTTTCAAACTTTTGATTTATCGTGACCATTCTTAATGTTGCATGTGGTGGCTCCCAATTTCATTGTGGTCATGAAGTATTATGTTTATAGAGTCCACTTTTTTTATTTGTGGCCCTATTGCTTTATGAATTTTAGCTAATTTTTATCCATGGGTCCATTGAAAACTACATAATACACAAATTAATGTGTTATCCTCTATAAATAATAAAGGCAATCCAAAGTTTAATTATTATGTGTTAATATTTTTAGAATACATGTGAACAAGGAGGAGACACATGTCGGTTGTTAATTGATCATGAGGTCATGTAGTTTGCAGTGTGATATGGAGTTTACCATGGTTTGAAATGACTCATGTAAATTTTATGGACCCATGGAGATATTAATTTCACCTTTTAATTCAAATATTCATTATCCTATGTACACTTCATAGCCACATGGAGAGCCCCATTGTAATGTATAGATGTTGACCTAAATTTTTTTGTCACAATATATGAATCTTGTCATTCTGAATTGAAACATGTGGCCTCTTGTGATTGGTTTAAGCTCATGAGATTCTCCTTATTTCTCATGGTAATGTTATAATATTAAAATATGTTTTGTTTCACTTTGAAATATAGACATGTTATCATGATATCTTTTATTTTTTTGAAAAGGTGACACATAAAGAGACCTAATTAAATAGATACATTGGCTAATGTCATAATTTCATGACCTTTGCTTTGCCACCACCAATCACACCATGACACATGGAAAGATAAGATTGAATCAGGATCACTAGGCATGGGGTTGTAAGTGATCCATTGACAAGTGTGTGAACCCTTATTAATTTCATTCTAATCTAGATTATTCACAAGTCTACTTTTAGTTCACACTTTCAGAATAAATGAAGAAGTCATAGTGATATAAAAACATATAATTAGACTCTAATAGAAACATGATAAAAAGAAGCCATGTATCAATCTCCTAGTGGTCATGGATTAATACAATGCATGTATTTCATTTTGACTTCATTAATTTTTGCCTTTATTTTAATTATGTCAAATGAGAATGTCTAATGTGGTGGTTGCTCATTTTTCATAGAGTTTTCTAGTTCATGAAATCCTTCTCTTATCTATTGTGGGATTGATAACTACATGGAATCATTATTATATGTATTCTTCTCTATTAATCCACATGTTTTCTTTCAATTTATAGTTCAAAATAACCAAAATATCTATGATAAAATTTAAAAAATTATGATTAAAATAGAGTTCCAAATTTACAAAAAACTAAAAAATGAAAAGGTAGTCTAATGGCTAATTTTCAAATAGTCAAAAAGTGTATAGAGTCAAACATATCTATGAAATCCTGTGGCCAAAGAATGTGACACATATCACAATCATATAACAATAGAGTCCATAAAATCATAGGGATTTATTTACAAATGGGATACTCTAAATATTACATGTAGTAGCTCTTAATTGGAACATGGTTATAAAGTATTGTGTTTATGAAGTCCACTTTTGTTTTTAGTGTGGACCCATTTATTGATTTCCCCTAATTTTTTCCCACATGTTTGTTCATAAATACACAATACATAAAACAATAACAATAAGTTTAAATATAATGCATATAATATTTTTAGAATGATTTAAATCAAGGAGGAGACATGTGTTGATTAGTAAGTGACTCTGAGAAATAAATTTCACAATGTGGCATGTAGTTTACTAGGGTTTAAAATGACTAGTGAAAAGTCCATGGACCTGTGTATAACTAAGTTTCACCATATAATTCAAATATTCAATTTTTTTTTTGTATATGAGAATAATAAAAACTTATAACCAAATGGGATATGTGATATAGGTATTGAAAAATGGCCCCATGCATTTGGTTCTATTCCAATCCA